>APFE030695069.1:0-15656 GCA_000404065.3 Pinus taeda | reverse complement strand
CCATAGAGAGCCTTCTTCAACTTGCATACATGAGATTTTCAATCATAAATCTCAAATCCTTCGGGTTGCTCCACATAGACCTCTTCTTTGATCGAACCGTGCAAGAACACGGTCTTGACATCCATCTAATGTAGGTTCCATCCTTGTGAAGCCACAAGGGCTATGATCAAGCAGATGGTCATATATCTGGCAACAGGGGCAAATATCATAGTCTATACCTTCCTTCTGGGAGAAACCACGAGCAACAAAACAAGCCTTATACTTTTCCGTACTTCCATCTATTGCATGCTTTATCTTGTAAAGCCATTTTGAAGTAACGATTGTCTTGTCCTGGGGTTTGGGAACTACTTCCCAGACATCATTCTCCATAATGGTCATAGCATCCTTCCATACTTGATGCTTGACGACATCTGAGAGTGATGAAGGCTCATTTTGTATGATTGTGCTCATACTGGTCAGGTATCCCTGATACTTGTTAGGTTTCTTACTTTCACGAAATGTTCCTCGGGGTGCAGCATGTCCTTCAGCATCATCAAGTAGCCCCCTAAGCCATGAAGGCCTCTTGCTAGAAGAAGAAGGCTCATGTGGAGGAGGATCAATCAGATCCATGGGTTCTTCTACATTAGGCATTGGTTCATCATCCTTTTCTTTCGGTTCCCTGGTGTCGGCTTCTTGAGAGCTCCTCAAAGTCGGAAGATTATCCACCTTGCTGAGAGCCATATCTTCATCAAAGGTGACATCATGACTAATGACGACTTCCCTTTGACCAACTACATAGATTCTATAGCCTTTAGTATTTTCACCATAGCCCACGAAAATTCCCTTCTTTCCAGATGCACCCAATTTATTTCTTTTCTCTTTCGGCACATGAAAATACACAGGGCTTCCAAAAATTCTAAAATGAGAAACATCAGGTTTCTTACCTGTGAACTTTTCTTCAGGGGTCTTGGAACCCAATGCTGGATGAGGGCATCGATTTTGTACATATACGGCGGTGTTTGCAGCTTCAGCCCATAGAAACTTCGGAAGTCTTTGATCATGTATCTTAGCCCAAACAGCTTCCATAATCGTGCGGTTCTTCCTTTCCGCCACACCATTCCGATCAGGAGTATATGGTGTAGTAGACTCCCTCTTGATGCCAAGCCTCTTCACAAAAATCATGGAACTCATTAGATTCATATTCAGTCCCATTATTAGTTCTTAAGATCTTGATCTTCTTTTCGGTTTGATTCTCGATTGGGGCTTTGAAGTGTCGAAACCAAGAGAACACTTCATCCTTCTTTTTCAAGAAGTATATCTAGGTCTTTTGAGAAAAGTCATCTGTAAAAGTTCACAGGAGTTCACAGGTATCATACCAGATATGTCTGAGTGAACTAGTTGTAATATATCGGAGGTCTTGCTTTGACTTGAGGGGAATGGTCCCCTTTTGAGCTTTCCTTCAGCACATCCCGAACATACACCTTCTTTTTCTACTCAAAATTCAGGCATCCCTGCTACCATATGTCTTACATCGTAGATCTTTGTAATGAAGGTGGGCAAACCTCCGATGCCAAAGTTCGGACTGAAGAGTTGTGTCACAAGACATGACACCTAGCGGACTTCCACTGACTTGATATAATGAATCAACTCGAAACCCAAGAGTAAAGGCATCTTTAACATTATTTTTCCATATACGTACCTTGCTCTTCTACCCTTGTTTCTTCTTGAATGCATCTAGCCATTAATTCCTTGAAACCAGGGATTACATTATTGTTTAGAAGAGTAGTCCTGAACATGTACCATTCGGATGGTAATCCTCCAAGAGTCGTGAGTGCCATTTCTTTGTCAATAATAGTCTCCCCAATAGATAGGAGATTGTTCTTGATCTCGGTGATTCTTAAGAAGTATGCTTGCATACTCTCATCTTTACCCTTCTTGATTTCCTCCAGCTTATTTCTAAGAAACAAATCTTGATTTGCATCATTAACTTTAAATAAACTCACGAATCTATCGTAGATTTCCTTGGAGGTGTCTAGTTCAGAGATGTAGGCCACCAAGTGCTTGTCGATAGAGTCCCAGATGATCTTCTTTGTTTTGACTTCTCTGTTTTTCCATTTGTTCTAGGCAACAATGGATGCATTTGATGGAGGCTCAACAATATTGCCTTTTACATGGTCCAACACTCCTTGATCTTCTAGGGTTAGATCGATAGACATCTTCCATCCGTGATAGTCAGCTTTCTCACGGAGCTTGTCTTCGATAGGAAAGAGTTTTGAGGACCCCATAGTTCCTTTAGGATAGCCTTGCCAATCTTCTCTTCAATCATTGCTCTTGCTCTTGCTCGGGCTTTGTCTTCACCTCAGCTCCGATCCCATGTTAAGTTATGGTATGTTCTATGCTTATAACAGTTTACTTCTTTTTCTTATTATATTCCACAGATTAGAAATCACATGTACATAAAGTAAAGTGCAGATAGATCATTAAACGATTGACAGAAAACAAGCCAAGACAAGAGACACAAGATGTGGCGGCTAGCCAGGGACAAACCCCACAATGTGTGGGGAAACCCTTTGATCAAATCTTCTTTTATCTTCAAATTCAGCAGAGAGAAATAGTACAATAAATCTGATTTATATCAGCAGTAGCAAACCCTAGATCAATAGCATCAGCATTAGCGGCTTCATCGTCAAACTAGGGCAGACGATATCTCACAAACCGACCATCAGATCAGCTTGATTCCACCACAAAAGTTGTGGCTTCTAGAAGAGGTTCAGATGAACCTACAATGCAGTTCAGATGAGGAGATCTTTTGGTCCACGTAGGTCAAACTTCACTTTTGCAGTCGCAGCTTTAGTGTCAGTAGCTTCCTTCAAACTAGGGCAGTCGATATCTTGCAAACCGTCCGTCGGATTGACTTGATTCCACCACCAAAAGTTGTGGCTTTCAGAGGAGGTTCAGATGAACTTACAACATAGTTCAGATGAGGAGATCTTCTGGTCCATGCAGGTCAAACTTTACTTCTGCAATTGCAGCTACAGTTTCAACAGCTTCCAACTTCACATGTGTGAGAGAGAGACCCTTTTCTGCATAGTAGAGAAGAGACTCTTTTTTGCGCAGTAGAGAGAGAGAGATGTGATTAGATGAGTGCAAATGAGGAAATGTCCTCTTGTATTTATACACAAATGATGATGTTTGAATAGATGCCACTGTTGGGCTTCTGAGCCTACATGAGTTGTAGGTCGGCTTGATTATAATTCCATAATCAAAATAAATTCATATCTCCATGAATACTTATCGGAATTGGATGATGTTTAGATCAATCCTACACCTCTTGACGAGAGGAATCTAATGAACATATTATTAGCCATGAATAAGATGACCCACATGAAGTTTGGCCCTACTTGCCAATTTTAACAATTTTACCTTGGGAGAAAACCCTACCTTTCTTCAACTTTGAGACTTGGTGCCATTTTGGCGAGAGTTCCAAAAACCAATCAAGCAGTTGAACACTTGGTCACTTCATTGCTGCTCTTTTAACAAAGCTCTGATACCATGTTGAATTTTCTACAAGATGTAAAATAGATACAATTTTCTGCCAAATTATTATTTCCTAATGATTTTCCACACAATATTTATGCCACTACTATCATTGAATAATTACACTTCAGAAAATTTCAACAGTAAATGTAGTAGATACTAGAAACAATGAAGATCATAGAAGGAAAACCATGCACAATAGAGACAAGAATTTTACCTTGAGAGAAAAGCCATCAACTTTTCTTTAGGAGAAATTATTCTTAAGCAAGGTTTACAAATCAATAGTTTGTCTAGAAATTTGTGCCAATAATCCAAGTCAAACACTAGTCAACCCTGGTAAAAAATCTACTGGTCAATGTTGGTCGAATCGAGCAAAATATCAAAAATTCAACGCTGGTCAAATTGACTTGGTCAAATTGTTTGTGGTCAAAGTTTGGCCTTACAATTGACTGTAGTCAACCCTATAGTTTTGTAGTCAACAATCCGCACATGCGACCCTCCTGTAGTAAGCAATATGTGGTCAACCCTTGGTCAAAACAACTTAGTTAAACAATCAAACTCAGTGAATTGCTGCAGTCATTTCGACTGGGCAAACTTGTTTAGATTTCGATCAAATATTCTTCACATGTGAGGCCAAGAGAGAGATAAAAGATAAAACGATGACCTCTAAAACAAATTTCTTGTTGCTCTTCGTTGGTGGAGAAATGAGACGTCACATCATTTATATATACTAGTCGAATGAGGCAAAAATAACCCAAGGGACACACTCTTTCATTGGCTGGGCCGACTTGTAAACCATTTAGCAAAGCTGGAATACCTCCCGATGCTACACAAAAATCAACACATACTTCGCTTGTCCAAGGAAGATTTGACTTGTCTGTTGCCACACCTCCAATCCCAAAAAGTAGTTATTTCCTTTAGCTCAAATTTTGTAGCGAAGTCTCTCTTGCACATCTCTATGAGCTTCTCTGACCTTGTGAGAAAGGTCATCCACTCACAGTACTAGAATGAATGGATTGTTAAAATTGGCAACTAGGGCCAAACTCCATGTGGGTCATCTTATTAATGGCAGCTGATATTTTTCTTGGATCTCTCTCATCGAGAGGTGTAGGGTTGATCTAAAGATCATCCAATTCCGATAAATATTCATGGAGATATGAATTTATTTGTGTTATGGGCAATTCGTCAAGGTCGGCCAACAACCAAATATACGCCACTTGTGCTCAACATTTTAGTATAAATAAAGGACTTCAAGGTGTAGGGTTGATCTAAAGATCATCCGATTCCGATAAATATTCATGGAGATATGAATTTATTTGTGTTATGGGCAATTCGTCAAGGTTGGCCAGCAACCAAATATACGCCACTTGTGTTCAACGTTTTAGTATAAATAAAGGACTTCAAGTCATTTGATATCATTATCATCTCTTGTGATCTCACTCTCCACTTATTTGGGTTTTTAGTGGAAGAGGAGGTCTAGGGGAGATGCCTTCTATGCAGCTCTAAAGAAAGGTCATCTAGGAGAGCCCTAGCCGGAGACTTGTAGGAGATCTGGCCACAGATCTAAGAGGCCCTAATCCGCAGCTAGAAGAGCCCTAATCCGTAGCCAAAGAGAGCCCTAATCCACAGCTAAAGTGAGCCATAATCCGCAGCTAAAGGGAGTCCTAATCCACAGCTAAAGGGAGCCCTAATCCGCAACAAGGGGAAGGCCCTAACCAGCAACTAGAGGAGGCCCTGTGCTGCCCTAACTAAGGGTGATATGGATATACCCTAGCCGCAACAACCTAGAGTCTGGAAAGCGTGGGAAAATAGGGATTCGAAGTCTGCTACAGGAGGCTGAGTGGCTGAGGTAAGTGTGGATAGTCTTAGGGCTGAAATAGTGATATAATCAAGATTTGAATTTGCTGTGAAGAGGGCCGAGAAGGCTGACTGTTAGGCTGAGTTTCTAAGGGTCAAACACGTTGCTGTTTGGAATTTATTTTGGCACATTTGGAGGTTTGTTGCTACAACAATCTATTGTGCTAGGCCACATGCCATAGCACAACTAGAGGCTGTGTGAGGGTTGTCAAGGGTGGACAACACCCTAAGCAAGCAGCGTGGGTGAGGAGGAGACCTACAAGGGCATGCCGCAACCATTAAAGGGTTAGTTTGTTGACTGTGGGATGAAACTAGGGCTGCTGCAAGTGTTGTAACCAGGCGTGAAGCAAACATCTATGCAAACAAATGACAACATGGCCTAATTGGACTATTTGGGCATGTTGGTGTAGCTGGACATATTATGGGACAACAACTAGTACAACATGTTGCTATCGACATACAGTGATGGGTATCAATGCAGCATAATGTAAAAAGGGTGCAACATGACGTGATGCATAGTATAACACTATGTATGATGCAGCTACATGATTGGATGCAGTGATGATGAGTGCAACATAGAGTGTAGATCCGTGATGAGAGCAGCCCAATGATTGGAGAAGCACAATGACAGGAGCAACAACATGAAGTACATAGCATTGTCATTAGGTCCAACACTGTGATGATGAGTGCAGCATGGCGCAACACGGTGAGGTGCAGCACATGGATGAGATGCAACACAATGATAGGTGAAGTAGTCACCTTGGAGAATCAATTGAAGCAACATGTCTTCAACTGATCTCATGTAGAAAGTCAAAGTGTTGACTTTTGTTGTAAATAGGGATTCGAAGTCTGCTACAGGAGGCCGAGTGGCTGAGGTAAGTGTGGATAGTCTTAGGGCTGAAATAGTGATATAATCAAGATCTGAATTTGCTGTGAAGAGGGCCGAGAAGGCTGACTGTTAGGCCGAGTTTCTAAGGGTCAAACATGTTGCTGTTTGGAATTTATTTTGGCACATTTGGAGGTTTGTTGCTACAACAATCTATTGTGCTAGGCCACATGCCATAGCACAACTAGAGGCTGTGTGAGGGTTGTCAAGGGTGGGCATGTTGGTGTAGCTGGACATATTATGGGACAACAACTAGTACAACATGGTGCTATCGACATACAGTGATGGGTATCAATGCAGCATAATGTAAAAAGGGTGCAACATGACGTGATGCATAGTACAACACTATGTATGATGCAGCTACATGATTGGATGCAGTGATGATGAGTGCAACATAGAGTGTAGATCCGTGATGAGAGCAGCCCAATGATTGGAGAAGCACAATGACAGGAGCAACAACATGAAGTACATAGCATTGTCATTAGGTCCAACACTGTGATGATGAGTGCAGCATGGCGCAACACGGTGAGGTGCAGCACATGGATGAGATGCAACACAATGATAGGTGAAGTAGTCACCTTGGAGAATCAATTGAAGCAACATGTCTTCAACTGATCTCATGTAGAAAGTCAAAGTGTTGACTTTTGTTGTAAATGTATTATCTCTGTCTCTCTTTGCTGAACTATTGAAGAACATAGAAGAAGAATTGATCAAGGGTTTCCCCACATTGGGGTTTGTCCCTGGCTAGCGCCACATCTTGTGTCCTCTTGTCTTGGCTTGTCTTCTGCGATTTATGTTTATGTTTTATCTGTAGTTTACTTCCCAATAGTTTCTTCTGCAACTCGGGTTTGCTGTAGTAATGTTGCCCCAATCTTCACACATGTGAGGAGAAGATAGTCCAAAAACAATACTCAAAGACTTCGTTTGTTTAGTCCTTCTCTTCTTTTCTCTCTAGGTCTCTTTCTCTTGATTGAATTTCTTGTGTGGTGAGTGAGTGCTCTTCAAGTGAGATCAATGTCTCTTATATATAGGTTTCTCTGAAGGTCGAATTGTTGTCCATGAGGTTGACTTGATCCTTCTTGTAGGCTGACTTGTTTGACAATGTTTTGGATGGTGTTTATGACACTTTTGACTCTACAAAAGGTTTCTTTACAAGATAAAACATGCCCAAAGGCGTCTTACATGTATGACAATGACTCTTTTGACTTTATAATTCTATGACAGACCTAGAAGCACTCAATGGGTGCTTGACCTATAAATAATTTTATGTTGAGCATGGAACCTATGCTTCAGGAATGACAATAATAAATTTCTTCTCTTTAATATCAAACACATAAAATCATGATTGTAATAGACATTATGAAGACCGAACCTAGTTACATATTTCAACACACAATAGGTCTGTAGAGGCTGTGTTTTCTAGTTGCATTTGCAGAAAATTTGTATGGTTGACGAAGTCAGTGCAAATTGCGAAGTTGCAGGTGCAATTCCAACTAGAGTGGGATTCCTTGAGGGAGTTTCCATACAGGAGAGATTTCCCAGTTATGCTTCAGAGGGAGATTAGACTCAGTATTGCAGTAGTTGTAGCAACAGTGTGGTATTAGTAGTAGAGTAGTAGTAGCAACAATGTGAGGTAAATCAGAGTATGTGTAGTGTTGATGGACAATGTTTGGTAGTTGACTTTTTCACAGTGATTTCTAATGATCGGGAGCCGAATCAATGAGAGATGTGAAGAAAATAGGTGTAACAGATGTCAGACATTAGTAACGTGGTCTATCCAACTATAGGTTGTAGAGGAAAGAGATGTTGGGGAGAGAACACCTTCCTCGCTAAGAGGGAGTGTTAGTTTTTTTGATGATATGGTAGCATCAAACATGTGTTCTAGTCTCCTTTTGCGTCTAAGAGGCTAAGAAACGCAAGATCTCCAAAACCCAGAAAATGTTTCGGGAGAAAACACCTAAAGACCACTCAATTAAATTAATTGAACAATAATTAATTTTTTTTAAATGCCTAAGTCTAACTTAGAAAAATTGATTAATTAATGGGAATTAATTGAGGAGATTGACTTATGCTTTAGAGACTTCTCGAAAATGACTTGGATCAAGTGTAAGATGATCTCAGTCATTGATCACGATTAGGTCTTGGTCGTTGATGCTCCAATGGGAGGTTATAAGAGCAGGTCGATGGGATGGAGAAGGACACAAGAGGGAAAGTGAGTTAGCTAAGGTAGATCGAGCTACCTAGTTTCAATGATTCAACAAGGGCACATTAAGAGCCAGAGAGAGCACATCAGAGAGAGGGAGCAACAAAAAATTTAGGAGAAGGATTCTGGGGAATTTTCCAACATTTCTCCAGTGCCATTTTGGTAGGAGAGAGTAGGCCCAGTTATCTGTAGAGAGGGCTGCAACAACCGAAAACCCCAAGGCGAGTGTTAGAAATAGCTTCGTTTCAGTTGCTGGAAGTCGGGAGATCCTCTGGAAGATAGAGTGAGTCTCTTCCAGAGGAAGAGGGAGGCTTGACACCTTAGTTAGAGTTGAATTGTAGGCAATGTGAATTATCCAGGCCAGGCAGTGTGAATTCCAGGCAAAGTGGGAGTTACTGGAGAGGGGTTTGAGCAGGGCCAGAGGGGTCGGATTTGGTTGCAGAGGGAGATTACTGATCTCTAGTTTATTTTTGTTCAGATATTTTCATAAGATTGCCAGTTGGACATCCAGATTATTGTACTCTCAAAGGATCGCTGCATAATAATAAAATAAACCCTCATTCGTTGCACCAGTTTACCCTTAAAGATCTTTTTTGGGACAGTTCAGTCCAAAAATTATTGGTTTCGATTTTTATGTGTGCATGTATTTCGCAGTGCTTGATTTTACTTCTGCAACATATTTTTTATTGTGAATAATTGCAGTGTGATTTATTCGTTATTTATTGTAAAACAAATAAACTGCTAATTAGTTAGGAGAATAAATTCCAGTCGCTGCAATTTCAAGGAAATTTTACACTTCCTAATTGGAGCCGATTGTGGGACGATTTCATCCAGAAAGAGATCCATGAGAACTAATTGGTTGAGGATAGCAAAAGGGTTCTGAGGACAAAGATGAGCTTGCTCTTGTTACACAAGCGAAGAAGGACGAAGTGAAGGCCAAGTAGAACTAGAGTGGAGGAGGATCTTCACAAAAGAGAAAAGTCAAGTGCTTTGCTTCTCATAAGTTCGAGCATTTTGCCAGTCAGTGTCCAAACAAGAAGGGCAAGGGAAAGACAACCACTACACGGATGGAAGAGATGGCTGAAAAGTTTGAGAAAAATTTGCTTTGTTGCCTTGCCGTACTGGAACCTTCACGAGAGGTGTTTGGTTCGTGGACATTGGAATATCTCGTTCATGATGGGATCTCGAGACATATTCATCAACATGAACAAGTGGCATGGGGATGTACATGTGGAGGTTGGTGGTAAGGCCATGTATGTAGTAGAAGGCATGAATAATATTGAGTTTTTGATAGACTGAGGTAGTATCATGGAGGTGAATGAAATGTTGTGCATATCAGGTTTAGAGAAAAATCTCCTATGAGTCTTGACCATAGAAGACAGAGGACTAGAAGTTAGCTTTATGGGAGGTGAAGTGGATGTTGGGGTCGAAAGGAACTGATGCAAGCAAGAAGCGAGTGATATGGACAAGTGAGAGGGATCTCTATCTGTTGAGAAGGCAGTCGGTGAAGGCTGTCATACATGAGAGTGATAGCTAGAGTGAGATATGGCATAGGAGGATGGGACAACTATGTTAGAAAATGTAAATATGTTTGGTCTTCAATAATGTACTTGAGTCATTATGTAATGTACTTGTGAAAAGAATAAAGAAAATAATAATAATTATTATTATTATTATTATTGTGACTTATTAAAGCATGGGTTTCATGCTTGGGTCACCATGTTTTAGGTCAAAGTCCCCATTGAGGACTTCTAGGATTTATTCTGAGTCTATAGAGTTATTGTACATTTGAAGAGACCCTTCTTGGGCTTTTGAATCACGTAAATAGGTTAAGTATTGAGTCAAATATGAATTATGTAACCTCCACACCATGTCGGCCTAAGAGAAGATCAAGTCAGCCTAAGGACCCTATTTGATCCCATAAGAATCCTATAAAAGAAAGGTCATCAAATTCATTTGGAGCATCATTCTCTCATCAAGTGCGAATTCTCTTGTAGTTGGAAGAAGTGCAAAGATCTCATGTTGCTAGGCAAAAGTGCGAAGTTCTCTTATAACTGGGAAAAGGTGCGAACTCTGTTTCTGGGAAGCCAAAGTGAATGCGAGTTTGGGGAAGTCTAGGGAGACAAGAAAAATCGAAATTTTGGGGTCCCTCTCTCTCTCTTTGTTTCGTGTCTTGGATCGAGAGATCGAAGTCTTCCAAGTTTCACTATTGCCAGAAGCTGCCAGTTGCTGCATAATTGAAGTTGTTGGGAAGAGGTCAAAATTCTGGGACGCTGACTTGGTGTGGAGGGAAGGTCTGGTCTTGGTCTAGGGTGAAGAGTCTCAAATAATACTATTGAAAGGAAGAATTATCTTGACTGCGTTTTCCCCTTGAGAGGTGTTTTTCCGTGGCATGTGCCTACATCTGGTGTCTATTGTTTTACGTGCTGCTGCTTTTGGTAATTGCTTGATGAACTAAAGAAAGAAGATATAAAGAATCTCAATAATAAGAAACATCACAAGTAATCATCAAGAGCAAGAAAATATTTACTGTCTTTCTGATTTTCTAACATGGTATCAGAGCTTTGGTGAAGAAGGAAGAAAAAGGCGATCTCAAGCACTTGATCCATTTATAGGTACGATTGTCACCCTCTGCAAAATTTGTTCTTAGTTGTCAAAAGGGTGCAAAAGGGGAGAAAAGCTTGTAGTCATCTCCCAAGACACAAAAGCACTCAAAGCTAAATCAGACCCCCTCCATTGCATAGTGCTCGGAACGAGCTTTCCAACGATATGTGGAAGTCCGAAAATGGACTTTTGGATCAAAAGATATGGCCAGTTGAAGTTTAGGGGTTTTGTTACCTTTGAAAGGAAAGAAAGAAAAACATATCAGAGGTTTGGGTCTTGGGAGCATGTCGCAAATCGCAATCGGAGTTTTTTGAAAGTAGTAGCAAGGGAGGACAAAGAAAACCATCGATCAGTGATCACCGATATTAGAGATTGGAAGTCCAAGGCATAATGTACAGTGCATATCGGAGGTTCCAGCGATCTCGCATATCAGTGGTTGCAATTGTTAGAGGACTAGTGACAAAGCAATCACCAATATCGCAAATTTGAGATTGAAGGTCCCAATGATTTGGAAAAGGGCCGACAGTGTAAAATATCAGGCATTGCCTCGAAAAACGTGACAAAGGAATTCAACGCAAAACTAGGGGCATTGAATAGTTTACAAACGAACGATAGCCTCGACAGGAGTCTAAAGGCCTTAGCGCTTTAAGGCTAAGCTCCTGGTTGCGGTCCCCGATCATATGGTGAGAACTGCAATAAGGCGCTAAACCAAAGAGGGCCAAGGGACATTGGAGCTCGTTGTTCTATAATGTTTGAAGACTAGAAGTCCCGATGCAGTGATGTTTCGATAATATGTTACAGAGTTTTGAAGGCATATGGGTTGCAACTGAGGCAGTGAATGAAGGCATGGAGCAGTGGGAAATCGATATGGGCTGATCCTGTGGAAGCCTGTGTAACAAGGAACCCAGGAAAACTATAGCCACATGAATGAATTTGACTGCTTCGCTTGCACGTCTTCGAAGAGTAAATGGAGGTATGGGACTCAAGAAGACTTAATGGGTCAACATGGAGATCCACTCAGTCATAATGAAGGATTGACAGGATAATCTCCGCTTCTGCTCTGTGACAAGCCACCATAGTTGATCGCTACCAACTCCAGAGAGTGGTGAAGTCAGGTAGTTAAGATGAAAGTGACAAGAACCGACCGAGTAGCTAGAGGGACACATTGTGGCAGATATGTGGCTTGATCAAGGGCCTTCACAGGAACGACAAAAGGATATTTTCCAAAGTCATCTTTCAGTTTTCTTATTTATGTGTATTTTTGTAATTTCTATGTATTTTCAAGAAAGGAATCAAATCCTTTAGAATCATTTTGGGCAGCAGAGCTATTGCAGGCCGAGACAACTAGTCAATTAGACAGCTAGCCCTTGGCTGAGATATTTTGTAACTGTTGATTCAAAGCCCCCCTTCTCTATATAAATAGGGGGAAGAAACAGTTAGAAGAGGTTCCAAAATTCTGCACTTTAGGGCTCCAAATTCTGTGAGTCCACTTTTTGGTTCTATTTGCCTGTTCATGAGGGACTTGAGTTGTATATTGCTAAATGTAATGGGTTGGTGAATGGGACTCATTTTGATGATTAATGAAACTCTTTGGTGATTCCAATCATGGCAATGCGTAGTATGTTTCCTTCTCTGTCTATCTCACTTCATGTATGTTTTTTTTCTCTGAAATAGTGTAATGAAGTTGTCGATTTCTCTCTGACTTGATGTATCTAGGCTGCTAAACAGTGAGCAGTGCCTGTGTATAAGACGAATTTACTTGTGTTAGAATATAACTTGTAGTACCTGTATGAGCACAAATTTACTTATATTGTTTGTTGATAAATGTATCCATGAGGCATAGAGCATGAAACCTTAATTTGCGCTCCACTCTTTCTGCTCTTTCATTTCGTCCCTCTTCCATATTTCCGACGGAACATCGTTGCTTAGGATTCTATATTGTAACCAACCCTATGCATTGAATTCCCTCCTTTCTTTCTTCCTCTTCATATTACTACAACAACAATATTAAAATTGCTTGTTCTTGCGTGTCGGCCACCAGAACTAGACATTTCTCTTTGAGTTTGGCCCGATTTACCCCCTGAGCATTTGGATCCATGTATTGGCTTGAGTTTACCTTAATGAAGGCCTATTGAACCAAGCCCCCTTTATTATGTTCCAAACTACATGACAACTGGAGTGCAGCAGAAAGCCCCATTGATATTCTTCCAAAGCACTCCTCTCTTTAAGATGTCCTAGGCATTGGTCTATAATCAACCCACATGCTATCTCTATGAAGCTTTCTATATCTCCTGAAATACTTCTGCTACAGGTGCTAGAAAAAGAGACAACAGGGACTATCTCAGGGAAGGAGTCTATTATATTCAAGGAAGATGTCTAACTCAATCAAGGGTGAGAACAAACTTGAAGGAGCTTCTAACTCCAGATTCTGGAAGAAGAGGATTGACCTAATCCTCGAGAGTAATAAAGTGCTGGATTTGGTAAAAGGAAATGTAAAGAAGCCTACAGAAGAAGCGAGTGATGCTGACAAAGCGAAATTTAGGATTTAGAATTTGTGGCTATGACTCTGATGGAAGAAGGGATAAAAGACAATCTTGTCCCATTCATAGCTAACATCGATCGTGCTCAGGAGATGTATGAAGCCTTGTTGAAGCTGTTCACTATTAAGAATATTGGTCAAGTAGCAAGTTTGAAGAATGCGTTGAGGACTACGAAGATGACTAAAGAAGACACTGTGGCAACCTTCTTTGTAAAGATAGCTAGACTCACAGATGATCTCTTGGCCATAGGTGAGATTGTTCCGGAAAAAGAACTAGTGATTGCTAGTCTATTATGATTACCACCCTCTTGGGGTGCATTTGCTACAAGTCTCAACAGTTGGAAGGAAGCTCCCACCTTTGAGGAATTATGGACCACCTGTAGTCAAGAAGAATTAAGGATCTCAATGGTTGCCAACCCTGAAGGAGTATCAAATGCTTATGTTGCTCATCATAAAGGAAAGAGATCGAAGGGACCGAGGAAGAAAGTTGACATGTCCAAGATAGAGTGCTATCAATGTCATAATAAGGGTCACTATAAAAGTGACTTAAGAAGAGAGGAAGAGATCAAGCCAACCTTGCTATAGAAGGAGACTGAAAGAAAGTCAAGCCTGAAGAACTCGACATTAGAGACTTACACTGTTAAATCTTTTACTTGTAGCTTTACATATCTTGTTTTATATGTTTTATAATTTATAGGTTTTTAACATATTTTGGAAAAGAGATTTTTGTACTGTTTTAAGTTTGTAGGTTTCCTTCAAGCTTTGGAGGGAGCCCCCAACAACTTCTAAAGATAAATATTTCATGTCTTTTCAGTTTTGGGTTCATGTACTCATTTAGTTTTGATTATATCCAAGTACTAATCACCTTTCTCCCTCTGTTGTCTTGATTAAGCAAAACATCTGCAAGGAGGATCTCTCAAGACTAGGTTAGTCAAGAATCAAAGGTATGCTTTAAATATAGTGATTGAAAGAATTATTCATTTGATGATCTATTACTAACTTTGTTGTGACTAGCTGTATTGAATCTTAGTGATTCTTGTTTGGGTGGTTCATCTCTTGATAAATCTATCCACCACACTCTTAACTGTTTTGGTAGAACCCTAGACAGGTTTTGGAAAACCCTAACCAAAGGGTATGCTAATGTGAATGTCTAAAATCCTAAGTTTCTTGGGATGTTGTGAAATGCTAGTTGAAGTTTTATTGATGATGTCTTGTTTGGGATTTTGGTATGATCGAGAAATCCTAACTTATTAGGGTTGAGTGATAACGTCTAAAATCCAGAACCTTTGAAGTTTTGGTAATGTAGGATTTGCTATGTTTCTACATTGGAACCCTAGCTCATTGGGGTTTGGTGGAATGTGTGAGCAAGACCATTACATTGTCTTAGATATGTTTACTTTGGTGTGTGTGTATTTTTCTGATCAAACCCTAGTGTAATCAAAATGATTGTGTGTCTAACTCTTATTGATATTTGTTAAGTTGGGTTTGACTAACACATGATATGAAATGTATTTGCATGATGATGAAGTCTAGGCATATATAGATATGTCCTTTTAGATAAAATCCTAGGTTGGTCTAGGTCAAGATGTATTAATATTGTTGGACATATTATATGCTTATATATGGTTATGAATTCCTAGATATATGTGTGGACCTAGTCATTGATGGTCATAAGTCTTAGTATTTAAGGAAGTCCTTGTCTGAGATTCTAGGATGATGTTATCTTGAAATCTAGGGTGTTGTAAGCTAAACCCTAGTGAAGTTAAATTGTCTAGTATGTGTGATATAACAATTTGAAATCTATTGAATGGTTGTTGAATATGAAAATCTAGGGTTTTGCAGTTAAATCCTAGTATTAACATTGTCTAGTGTGAAATGTATCAATATGAGATCTACATATTTAATGATTGTTAAGATTATGGAATTCTAGGTTTTGGAGTTAAACTTTAGCCAAAGTGAAATCTCTGAAATATTATTTGAGATCTGTGTAAGATTGTTGACTTTTGTGAAAATGGAATTCTAGGGTTTTGGAATTGAACTTAGTTGAAGCA
>APFE030695066.1:133265-145304 GCA_000404065.3 Pinus taeda | reverse complement strand
TCGAGCCAACTCTCTGTGAGGCTGAATGTGTGAGAGCCTCTCACAAAACTGATAACATGCCATGTGCTGAAACAAGATACTGCAAATGGGCAGGCCTGTAACTCAGTCAATGATGTGGGCTCTATCTTCTTGTGTTGGCCACTCTTGCCTCCCTTACGAGGCCTCCGCTGCGTCTCAATCTCAGTGGATGATGATCGGTCATCACCTTGCTCATTAGTCTCAGAAGTCGACATGGTGTTATTGAGCAAGGTAGAATAAACAAACCCAAATGATCGCTGCTCTGCCTGCAAAATGCTATGAAGTATGCTGTTTTCAAGGGGAAACATCACGAGGGATATGTTAGGGGAAGGAATTTTACATATAGGAAAGGAAAAAATATATATAAGAAGGGAATTTTGAAGGAAACTATCACATAATGCTAAATATGTCATTCTATCTTTCCACATTTGCAAATTAATACTTTATTTAGGAAAACTTTGCAGTCAAGGGAAAGGACAATGAAAATTTTCATGGGCATAGGAGGATAGTGCCGCATCACTTATGTACAAATAACAGGCAGCTCATTTCATTTCGCATGTCTTTGAGGAGCATACTCTGTTATTTTATAACCTTTGGACTGGCCATTTGATGCTTTGGGAAACAGGGAGTTAGGGTATTTGATTGCAAGAGGAAGGGAGAGGGAATTGGTAACTTGGGAATTAGGGAAAAGATTAGGTTTAGGGGGACAATGAAACCCGTTTAATAATCACTGCCAACTAGTTTTCGTAACAGCAATTCATTTAAACAGGGGTAGTTTCATTTTTGCATTTGTCATTGGGAATTAGGGTTTCACTATATGCTTTGACATTGGGATGGACATTCAATTTGCATAAGGAGTTTTTTCATGAAGGGAAATGCAATTGAATTAGGTTTTCATATGGGGAATATATAGGGAAAAACAGAGTCTTAAGGATGGGGAAGAATACCATGTTAATGCAAAACCCTAATCACAACAGAACTGATCTTTTTTATAGGTATGCAGCTGTGCATTTAATGGATTTTTGTCATGACTTTAACATAGCTTGCAACCTCTGACATATACACAACAAGATGACATTTTTCTTTATATTTTTTTTTATAAGGCTATGCAAATGGCATTTTCACTGTTTTTACAATTCTTGTGTGCATGCCTTGTCATCACTTTCTTTTTGTTTTTTGTTTTTACCATGTTTTCTTTTTCATTTTGTTGTGTTTTTATACATGATTTGCTGTGTGACAAAGTGTTAGGGTTTTAATCATGTAGCATGGGGAAAAGTTAAGATTTGGATGGTTAGAAAGAGCTAGGGTTTGATAGGATTTTAAAGGTAGGGTTTGTAGGTCTAATTTGCATATGAGATTAATAAAAATGACATATACACATATGTGAATATCAATGGAAAATGAAAGGGGGGATATAAGGAAACACTGCCTTGAAAACAAACAAACTGTCAAACATAAGCTTGCAAAACATCAATCATTCCTCCATGGATTTCTTGCATGAGATTATGATTGTAATCCTCCTTTTGAATCATCAAACCACCACTAAACACGTAGGGGAGACATACCTCGGCAAATATGGATGAGTTTGAAGAAGGTTTGCTGATCAAATGAATTTATATGGCCTGAAAACCACGCGCTACCCAGATGTCCGCGCACCTCTCCCAGATGTCCGCGCACTGCCCAGGTAACCGCGCGCATGCAAATTTCTGTGTAAATTTTGCTCTCTCAGAGCCACGCACTGCCCAGGTAACCGCGCACCTCTCCCAGATGTCCGCGCGCACTAAAATTGTTGAATGCTGCCCGAAATCCTCTTCTTTGTCTTTAGACTTGTAAATTCTTGCTCCCAAATGCACAATGAGAATTTTTAAAGAGGGAATTTACCTTTATAATGCTTTCATAAATAAAATTTAACTCAAAAACCCACTTTATAATGTTTATATTTTGACATTCCTTTTTAACACTGTTTTGGAGTCATTTAGTCCTGAAATGAGCTCTTTTAATGAGATTGACTTTGTTCTTTTTGCAGGTTGACCATCTGATAGACTGTAGAGAAGGAACCAGGGTTGTTGCCGGCACTTTTGCAACCTTCTAAGAATTTCTTTATTTTTTTACAAATTTGTCATGATCCTTGGACTTAAAAACAGGGTTTTTAAATCCAAGGCATAAAATGATCTGTAGCTGATGAAAGTAACAATGAAACACATGTACATACCTCCCTCTGGCTTGCTGGGCACTCACTGACCTTGACTCGTGACCTTGACATAATTTTGACTCAAAACCCTAGACCTAAGACCATGGGACCTCAAGACAAAATAACGACAAATATGACTCAATTACATTGTAGTATGACCTCATCCAGCAAAGCCAAGAAGGGAAAAATGACTAGCTTCCTCCATTCAGTGTTATGGCATGCCTAGCGGGATGCAAAATTGACACTGATGAGACACCTAACCATGCATATGCAAAGAGCAATTGATCACTGATGGAGGGTTTAAGACCGACACTAACAGTACCTCTGTAGCAGTCTTGACATAATAAGAAGGAACGGTAATGACAGTGACAAGGACTACAATCTCGACATAATTATTATGGTCTTGAAAATCCTACAGTTTCAATGGAGAGGATCACGATGATCCCACAGTAGCACATATTTGTTATACCTGTAATGATATCAGTGCACACTCTGTCTTGACATTCCAGATAGACGCAACATATGATGACTTATATCTCAGTCGTATACTTGGTGATCACTATATCATTAAATATAGTCACAGTCTTGATATATTCGTGATAAGGAAGGATCTCTGTGATATGTTCTCATACACAATCTTGATCTTGGCATAGATGTAATCATGGTAGTTCTAGGATCATGATTTTAATATCGATATAACTCTCATATGTCTCGATGGTATAGCAATGATCTTAGTGCAGCAAGGTGCAAGAAAGATGCAATAGTAAATGATCTCGATGGTATTGTTGTGAAGGTCTCAGTGTTGCAGCAATGGTGACCTCAATGAAGGTACATCAATGCTGATCTCGGTGAAGATGCAACAATAGTGTGATGATCTCAGCAGTGACAGAGAAAGGGATTAATGTCTTGGTCTTGGAGTGGCAGAATAGGTCAAGGGTCATGGTATTGGTATTCGTCGATTGGAATCTCTATAAGAAGAATTTTGTGCGGGTTTTCCTCTCCAAGAGGGAAAGGTTTTGGCCCTGGCAGAAAGCCAAATATCTTGTGTTCTTGTCTCTTTGTTTTTTATAGCAGTTTGATGAAGTAATCACACACACTAATATTAATAAGAAGATCAAGCTAAGAAAAATTGCAAAAGAACTTCACAAATTGTTATCATGATAAGAAGAATCACTTTAATTCTAATTGCCCTAGATTCTTCAACAGGAAGAACTTAGGAGGAGTCTCGTCAGTGGCACCAACAACACCAGATAGAAGGGCGAGGAAGAACATGAAAATGTGGCTCTTGCAAGGAAGAACAAAGGAAAGAAGGGATCCAACAAAGGGTCCAACTCCAAGGGGGGACAAGAAGAAGGACCTATCAAAGGTCAAGTGCTATGGTTATCACAAATTTGGTCACTATGTCAGCAATTGCTCGCAGAGGAAGAAACGTGATAAGAAGGGCAAGAAACAAACAATAGCTTCAAAATGTGGATGAGCTTTTTCGCTGGATGGAACATGAGTTTGCACTCATAGCTTGCTAAACTAGCTCAACCTCACAAGCTGTTTGGCATATAGACAATGGGGCATTATTCCATATGACATGAGTTAGGGGGTACTTCTCCAACTATAAGGAGGAGGATATAAGATTCCATATTGAGATGGGGAACAAGTCCAAGTGCAATCCAATTGGAAGGGGGATTGATCTATTTTAGAGGGAGTCTAGCCAGCCGAGTCCTGTCCTTGATGTGTTGCATGTGCTAGGAATGGGGATGAATTTGATTTCCATGTCTATTCTCCAGGACAAGGAGTACAATGTACTCTTTAGAGGGCCGAAGGTGTTGATAAAGCACCAAGAATGAAAGTAACCCATAGTAATTGGAATCAGGAGCAACAAACTTTACAGGTTGCAAATGGATACTCCAAAGGCACTAATGGGCAACAATGATCTGAGAGATCAAGGAGATCTTTGGCAAAGGAGGATGGGCCATATCCATCATGGGGCACTTAAGTTGCTCCGAGAGATAGTGACAAGTGTTCCAGAAGTGAACACGAAACACGATGATGTGTGCAAGGGATGTGTGTTGGGGAAGTTTGCTAAGGAAAATTTTCCAAGGAGTGACACTAGATCCAAAGGCGTTCTTGATTTAGTTCTTTCTGATATATGTGGTCTGATATCAACACGATATCTCAAAGGGTACGAATATTTCGTTACATTTATTGATGATCACTCCAAGGCAACCTAGATTTACTTCTTGAATACAACAGATGAGGTCTTTAGTCGCTTCCAAGAGTTCAAAGCTCTTGTGGAGAATTCAACAGACAAGAAGGTGAAGGTTCTTCAGTCAAATAATGGAGGTGAGGACACAAGGAAAGCATTCCAGGAGTTATGTACTAAAGAGGGAAATCGAGAGAGAGTGGACGGTTCCTTGCAACTTGCTACAAAATGGGATCGCTGAGAGAAAGAACCGTTCAATATCATAGGTAGCTAGGGCCATGTTGTATGACTAGGATATGCCATGATACTTATGGGTAGAGCCATGTAGTATTGTAGTATATATTCAGAACAAGGTACCACATAAAGCGTTGGGAAAGATGACACGAAAGGAAGTATTTAAAGGAAGGAATCTAGATGTCAGCCACTTTAGGATATTTGGCAGCGTAGCTTATTTTCACATTCTCGGGGAGAAACGTTCCAAGTTGGATCAAACTACAGAGGAGGGTACTTTATTGCGTATAGTGAGACTTCAAAGGTATAGAGGATATTTATTCTAGGGACCAAGAGGATAATTGTCAAGAAAGATGTATGATTCATGGAGGACAAGGCATATCGAAGCAGTAGTTGCTCATAATGAACAGACACCAGAAGCTCCAAGGGTAGAACAACAGGTTCAGGGACATGATAGTACGAATACTGTTACTAGTATGAGCACTAGCTCAGGTAAAGGTGTTCCATAGAGTTCACAAAGCATGGAGCAACAGATTCGAGAGACGCATTTGGAGGATGTAGAAGCCCAAATTCCACCATCTATAGTTGGCAGGAGGAATCGAGAATTTCAACAGACACTTAGGGATGCTCAGGAGTTTGTGGGGACGCTTAGGATGGGCAGGAGAGAATGAAGACAACTAGACAAGAACATTGGCCACATGGTATTGGTAAGTCCAATCGTGGATAACAAGCCTTCCAGCTATCAAGAGGCCACACAACAACAGGTGTGGCGAGATGTGATGGTTTAAGAGTACACCTCAATCATGCAAAATAATGTTTGGGAGGTGCTAACCAGATCAACAGACAGGGTGGTGGAGGGATCACGTTGGATCTTCAAGATCAAGCACAGTGCATATGGTAGCATTGAGAATACAAGGCAAGGTTTGTGGCCAATAGGTTTTGTTGTCGCACAAAGTGTCTAGGCACTGCGACAATGCTCAAAGTAAGGGCTGTCACTCTAATTCTTACTCCGTTTAGACTCTCTCCTAGACAAGTCAAGGGGGGTAGTCTTTAAGGTAAATGGATGAGGATAACCTGTGAAACACAGGCTTTCGGAGATTTTAATGAGGGACAACTTGATTAAATGAATCTTGATTAACTCAAATGAATAGATTAAACACTAATGTAACCAAGACACGACCACCAGATAGAAATGATTATAGGCCAGTGCTCCTAATTTGAATTAACCATAGATTAAGTAAGAAAACAAGTTATCCGGAACAATTTTCCAATATGTGACGAATGGTGACAATCAGGTATGATCAATATAAACGCCCAAAACTTTAACATGCAAGAGATTCCAAATCTAAAATGATTTTCGTTAACTGCCCAGATCTAGTTTCAATTAACTTTCTCCAAAAGTCAATATGATTTAAAACGTTTATTGCACTTGATAATAGAGAAATATCAAAAACGCATTTAATCACCAGATAACACCAAGGAACTTTATATTAGTGTTTCAATTATTTTTTAGGCAAAAATAAAGAAGTAAAACAATCAAGGGGTTAATAAATCAAAATTTTAATGGGCCATAGGCCACATTAAATTTATTTAATGTGAATGTGCGAATCCCTTTTGTGTAGTTTATTCTCAGTCACAATATTTTTTAAATCTTTTTAGATTTTTTTTAGAATTTTTTAATGTTTTTAAGATTTTAAGATTTTAAAAGTTTTTTAGAATTTTAGAATTTTTTAGATTTTTGTATTTTTTAAAATTTTAGAGATTTTTTATGATTTTTTAATTTTTAGGATTTTGAAACTTTTATATTTCTTGAATCAAAATCAAAATTAGAAATTGAAAATTAAAAATTAAAAATTAAAAACTAAAATGAAATGAAATCGAATCAAAATAAAAGTAAAAAACAAAAAAAAACAAAAACGAATTTTATTAAAATTTCAATGAACCTACCTATCTTTCAAAACAAATGAAAATTGAAATTAAATCTAAAACCCTAACAAAACATAATAATAAAAAAAAACGAACTAACTAAATAAAAATAATACCTAAGATGTCCACATGGGGTAGCCCAAGTGGCAAGGGCCGTGGAAATGAAGTCTCACCGAACCGGAAGTCTTGGGTTCAAATCTTGGGCTACCCCTCCCTCGTAGAGGAGTACATAATGGACATGTAAATCAGAGAGTCCCGCCCCAGCTTACAAAAAAAAAATAATACCTAACATAAAGCATACATAAGAAACGAATATATATATAAAAAATTGAAAGCTTTTGTTGTTTTTGCGCAGGTTCGATGAACAACTCGAAGAGAATGCGGGTAGCAGAGATGGATGGAGCAGCAAGGGAGGAGTTGTGGGTGATGGACTGACACAGCAAAAGGGAAGGCAATTAAGGAGACGACTGCAGGGAGAAGGGATGTAGCTGCGGATAGGTGTGAGGCGCTGCGAGATCTGCTCGACGACAGGGGTTTGAGGGATTGCAGATAGCGTTTAGTGCAGTGGATGAGGGACGTGGTTTTTTTTTTTGCAGGCTTCAAGCAAGGCTAATGCAACAAAAGGAAAGATGCGATGGGAGAATAAGGCAACGTAGAGATGGATGCGGATCTGCGGGTGAAGTAAGTCTGCGGCAAGGGAAACTGACGGGAGAGGGGGCAGATGAAGGTGCAACGTTGACATCAGGAGGATGGACGAACATAATGCAAGCCTGGAGGAAGGAGCTGCGAATTTATGGAGGTTAAGCAACGTTGTAGTTGTGGGCCTCTCCTTAAAAAAACAAATTTCGAAATTTCTATGCAGCAGCAAAAGTGAAAAAACCCAGGCAGCAACAAAAGGTTGTGGGCCTTGTAGGAAAAAAAAAAAATTGGAATTGCACAGGGAAACGAAAACCCAACCAACAAATCAATCTGCAAAATGGTGGCCCAGAAACCCTTTGAAAACTTTCCAGAAATCTTAATTAAAATATTGAATCCACTTGCTTCAGATTTAATAGTGAAAGCCTTTAAAAAAAATTCCAGATTAAAAAAAAAAAAAAAAATCTAAACCCCTGGACTGCAAAAGGCTGAATAATATTTCTGCAAAATAATGTTGATGAACCCCAGAGATCCAAATCTTACCCTCCAGGGCCTAGATCTAGACTCTACACAATTTTCTTCTTCAGATCTGTAGCTGTAGGACAACAAGAAACACCCACACAATACATACAATGATAAACTAAAACCCAGAAGAACCCAAGTCAAAAAACCAAAAAATAGTTACAAATCTATGCACATGAATGACAGATCTATCAGATCTAGGGAGTGTGAGTCCAACTCTGCTCCCAGATTTGATAATCTAAGGCTTTTAATAGCTAGATTCATCAATTTCGCACATAAAAAAAATAAATTTTTAAAGTTTAAAGGAGGTGTTGAGCTCAAAACCCTTCATGCATCAACAGTAAAAAATATCTTATGATATGCCTGGGATCAAATTAAGTAGGGCTCTTCAAAAAACACGGATTGAGAGTTGGCTGGTCCAACTGAAAACTTCTCCGAACGCCTGATGATTTAAAAATCAAGACTTTCCTGCAAAACTCAATTCAACCATCAAAATAGAGCGAGAAAATAATAATAAAATTTAGATAAATAGAGATACTTTCTATTACATTCAAATTTAAATTATCACTTAAACTCCAGCGACTGAGCAAGATACCTGTACTCAAATCACTCTTCAGAAGCTATTATCAATGGCTAGAAAAATTTACACATGAAAAACGACATCTTTTACAGTTCTTCCATGAAGAGTAACACCGACGAAAATTAACCCCAAAGTCATTCTTTATTATCCGAATAAAAATTTACACGAGCTTTTCGCTTAGCACACGACTCAAAGGTCGAATAAATTCACTGACAAATGACTTCCTATTTAAAGATAAATCCTTCAACGGCTAGTTCGAGTGATCCTCGTCAAAGCAATCTTGACCGTTAATGAAGATCAAAATTTTTTTTAATCTCATTCGTCAAAATTTTAAATTTTTGAGGAAATTCGAATTTTTCAATTAAACGCATTTTAATTAATTCAAAAATTAAGTTTTTTGAATTAATTTCCTCAAAATTTTGACTTTGACTTAACCCCAAGGACCAAAGGTTTAAAATTTAGCAAAATAATCAATTTACCTTAGTCCCAAGACCTTTCAAATTTTGATTTTTAAGGACCAACGAATTTTGCCTTTGGAGAATTCAAATTTACCTAGGACCTAGAATTAATTAAATTTCTGGCTTGGGATTTTAATTAATTTTTGGCTAGAAAATTTAATTAATTAACCTAAGGGGATAAATTATTTTTCCAACCCTCAAGACACTTTACATCATGATTTTCATAATCTTTTACATCACAAGGGGGAAAACCCATTTGATATGGACCCTCACACACTATCCATTTCTGTGACACAAATATAATCCAATAAACCAAGCAATTTGTAATAAAATGACCTAACCAAATAGTTAAGATGATTCCCAAATCACTTTTACATAGACTCGATCTAGAACACTAGGACTCGCCTAAGATTCCAGTGACAAAATCCATTCCGGCTTTGGGGTAAGGCTGAAGGAAAACTTTGCCGACAATCCGAGAATGGATTAGTGAGACAAAAACCTCCCGGAATGTAGATCGTCACTATAAAAGTAGGTTTACCTAGGCAATTACATACACGACAGGGGTCTGCTGAGATTATTTATATTTTACACATGCATAAATGGTTTACAATACAACATGATGATCAGGTTGATGATGATAGTTGAACGACACGGACACGTCAATCAGGCGCTATCTCTTTTGCGAAAAAAAGGGGTGTACTGCTATGGGTCGTTGACACATAGTGGTCAATAGGTTCTCTAAGAAGGAGGGAATAGATTACGAGGAGACATTCACCCCTATGGCTAGGTATATTTCTATTAGGGCCGTGATCTCACTTGTAGCATAGATGGGATGACAGATCCATCAAATGGATGCCAAGATTGTTGAAATTCATAGGCAAGCTTGAATTCATAAGAGAAATTTTGAAGTAAAAAATGGGCCTAAAAAAATGTACAACCAAAATCAACTCTATAAGAACCAATGGTATTCAAGACGATGATGTCGACCATAGGGGGGTGTTGAGAAATCTAAAGGGTTGCAACTAAAATGATTTCTCTTAAACTTGATAACTGCTTGTGATGTATCTTTTAATCTTCCTGATTATTAACTTCTCTTATTATTATGTTGTTCTTATCATCAAACAACTACCAAAACAAGAAGATCAACAATACACAAGATCATAGGATGTAGGCTGCAAGCTAGGGCCAAAACCTCTCCACTTGAGAGGAAAAACCCACAAATCTCCTCTTTTTATAGATTCTTCAAATGACGAATTCCAAGACCTCTAGACCAAGACCAATACCCTTCCAGGACCAAGTCTGACCTTCTTGATGACGTGCTTCCTCTGTCCAAGTAAAACCCAATCAAATCTCTTCCAGCGACACAACTTTGACCCCCAACTATAGAGTTTTAGCCTCCACCTCAAATCTGAAATTTTTGGTCCCTGCAACAGTTACTGCTTCCACACGTGTGAGCAATTTCAAGGCTTCCAAGGCTTCCTTTGACCTTCGCTTGGGTTCCTCCTCCCTCTAGGGCTTGTAGGTGACCTAATAAACCTTCCTTCGACCCTCTTTCTGCAATTTCCTCAACTTCGATCTTGCAGCATCAAAACCCTAACCTTCCTTCTTCGCACGTGTGAGAAAGAGAGAAAGAACCCAAACCTTCATCCTTCGTCCTTCTTCCTTCTTTGTTAGCCTTCTTCTGCTTCTTCTTTGCTTAGAGATGAGAAGCGAGTGAGCGAGTGTCCATACGAGGACGAGTTCCCTCCTATATATAGGCTTCCAAGGAGGATGACATGCCCTAATGAGGTCGACTTCTTAGCTGCCAGACGAACTTGGGCTTGGAGGTTATTTTGATACTTTTAAATACAAAAGTAATTCTTTTAACATGTTACAATGTGCCCAATGGGGCCTTCTTCATATGACAATAACTCTTTTGACTTCTTGACCCTAGGACAAACCCTAGAAGCACTCAATGGGTGCTTGACCTCTAAATAAAAAGACCTTGAGCATGAAACCCATGCTACAAAAATAACAACAATAAATTTTCTTTCTTTTTACAAATTACAAGAATCAAAAGTACATTTCATATTTCTGAAGACCGAACCTAGTTACACATTTCAACACTCCCTCTTAACTAGGAAGGTATTCATAATGGTACATGGACATTGTCAAACTGAAGAGATCTCATACGAAGAGTTAGATTGTTAAGCCATCTCATAAGCTATCATTTCAACTTATCTCTTTGCATCATACCAACCAACATTGTCACATAGCAAGGCCTTGACTAACAACTCTATCTCTCCACAAGATCAAAGCACAATGCGGGCGAGCCCGATGACTGATAGACACTATCATCATTGCCTCTCAAGGCACATACCCCACCTAGGTGTTCACAGGGTATGTCCTTTTAGGACAATTCCTATCTTGGAATAACACATCCTCAAGGAATTTCCTCTTCGACTACTCTTACCTCTTGGATGCCCTACCTCATCCTCAAAGATTATCGGAAACCAGATGCTTACCCAATCCTCCATTCTTTCTTCACGAAGTGAAAACAAGAATGACATGTTGATCTCTCCCTCTCAACTAGGGAGGATATATCAATCAATCCAAGCTTGTCTCTCATATACACAAGCTTCTTATTAGGAAGAGATTTTGTCAAAATGTCAGCTACCTGCTCATCGATAGAGATATACTGTAGCTGCAACACTCCATATTGCGCTAGCTTTCGTATGTAATGATACTTGTTATTTATTTGCTTTGTATTTCCATGGAATACTGGGTCTTCAGACAACCTTATGCAACTGGTGTTGTCACAATGTATCACCGTAGGGTCCATTGGTCCTTCAAACAAGTCGGACAACAATTTCCTCAACCAAACATATTCTCTGCTTCCTTCATAGGTTGCAATGTATTCAACCTCAACACTACTCAAAGCAGTCGATTCTTGCTTTCTACTCATCCAGGATATCATGGAGGATCCCAAACTAAAACATCCTCCAGTAGTGCTTCTCCCATCCATCTCACTTCTATTCAGTGCCCTTCCTTTATGTAGATCCTATATGCATTTGAAGTCTTACTATAGCCAACAAATATTCCCTTCATGCTTGTAGGATCCAAATTCTTTCTTTGATCTTTCAGAACTTGAATATAGACAAGACAACCAAATATTAAGAGATGGTCTGTTGGAAAATGTAACGAGGTTCGGTCTTCATTTCATATATTTGAGTCATCTTGTAATGTACTTGTCAAAATAATAAAGAAAATTATTATTATTATTATTATTATTATTATTATT
>APFE030695066.1:110602-127461 GCA_000404065.3 Pinus taeda | reverse complement strand
AACATGTCCCAATGTGTCCTGTTCCGGGGGGTCAGCGTGTCTGAATCCGACACCACGAATCTCGAATCCTACGTGTCCCAAATCCCCGTGTCAGGTGACTTAGACTGCCATCAATGAGATCACCTTACAGTGTTGTCAATTTTAATCTTCAATGTCAACTTCATTTGTCCACTTGCTTTACTTCACTTAATGCATCACTACTTGTGCTACTGCTTGCTGCTTACTGAGGTGAAGGAGTCTACTATTGTCCAAAGTTTATCCCAGAAATGAAGGTCTCCAATGCATGCCATAGTTCTGGTCTTCAAAACATTTTATAGTTTGAACACACTGCCCAGTTCAAGAGGATATAACTGCACCCACAGTTGAAGATACACTGTTGCCCGGTTCACAAAGGATGTAATAGGCAACACTTGTCTGAGAACACCCCAAAATCCGAAGTGTCACTGTAATGAGATACTGTTACAAGTTCGAAGTTCTCTACACAGTCACAGGTCCGAAATAGAATTTTGTTGCTGCCTGCGGTGAGAGTTACTGTGGTTTAGTCCGAGATTTTACAGAAGGTCTGAGCCATAAAAAAACTGCACCTTGATCCGAGTTATGTGTTGCTGAGTGTGGCTGCCTGTACGAGTTGCTTCAGATATCAAGTAAACTAGTCTTTTTCTAATCTAATCACAAATTTTCCTTAACTTCTGAGTCTCCTTTCCTTTATTCCTCCAAGTTCATGAGTTGTGAACTGTAGTTATCTTTCACTGTATTTTTCACCGAATTCTTGATCAGAAAAATGATGTCCGAGAACCCATATATATAGTGATTTTGGTGCCAATACGAAAAGACATGTCTCCTGTAGGCAGGCCGACATGAGAGACTATGTACAGGTCGGCTCCATAAATAAATAATTCTATTTTGTCTTTAAAAATCGATTTCTCTCTAACCACCAGGAGTTTGGAGGCATGTGAGGGCTTGTTGGAAAAGGGAAACAATCCTCTTTCAGATTGTCTATAGTTCATTTTGGGAGGATGCCTTCAAGGTGTCCAGTTTTAATCGTTTCGCTGACTGTGCATGAATTTTTGTGCAGACAGTCCTCATCATAGTGTGTCATGTCAACATGACTCCAAGTTTTCCATGTGATCCTTGGTGACTTCCAGCCATGACATCATATGTCATCAAATCAATGTCCATCAAGAGAGTTATATTTCATCAATGACAATTATTGACCAACAGTCTCCCCCTTTGTCATTGATGGAAATATCTAGACATCCTCTCCCCCTTTGACATCAATGGAAAATGGGGTGGCCAAGTACTCCCCCTATCAAATTGATTTCTTTGTCATGTTGCTCCCCCTGACATGCTGCCCTACTCTTGTGAAGATGATTATTTAATGTGATGAAAGAGCAATAATCCCCATCTTTTGGTGAAGGTGTTCAAATGCTTCTCGTGGAAGAGGCTTTGTGAAGATATCTACAATTTATTCTTTTGTATTGATGTACACCAACTTGATGTTTTGTTCAGCGCCCTGTTCACGGAGAAAGTGATATTTGATTGGAATATGTTTGGTCTTTGAGTGCATGATTGGATTCTTTGAGAGACTGATGGCACTATTGTTGTCACAATAGAATGTGATTGGTTGTTTAGTTTCTATGTTGACATCCTTCAAAGCTTCCTTCATCCATAGTATCTGTGTACAACAATCTGCAACAGCTATATATTCAGCTTCAGCTGTGGAAAGAGATATAGATGATTGCTTTTTGCTGAGCCAAGATACTAGACAATCTCCCATGAAGAATGCATTTCCGCTGGTATTTTTTGGATCATCCAAGCTTCTAGCCCAATCAACATCGGTGTAAGTTGTCATTGTAAGAGTTGTGCTTTTGGGATACCAAAGACCAAAGACAAGGGTTCCTTTCAAGTATCTGAGAATTCTTTTCACAACCAACAAATGGGATTGTTTAGGAGCTGATTCAAATCTTCCCACCATTCCTTCTACTTGCATAATGTCGGGTCTTGTAGCAGTTAAGTATATGAGAGCTCCAATTATTGACCTGTAAAGAGTTTCATCTCTTGAGGGGGATTCATCATCTTTGCTCAATTTGCAATCTGTGGTCATCAGTGTGCTCATAGGTGCACAATCTTCCATCCCATATCTTTTAAGCATGTCTTTAAGATATTTTGCTTAGGATATGAACATGCCTGCTGTGGTTTGAAATACTTGTAGTCCGAGGAAGTAAGATAACTCACCAATCATAGACATTTCAAACTCTTTTGACATATTTTGAGCAAACTCATGGTTCATCTCATCATCATTGCTCGCAAAAATCAAATCATCAACATAGACAAGAGTGACTAATAATTTATCCTTGTCCATCTTCATATAGAGATTACTGCCTGCCACCCCCTTTTTGAAGCCTTGTTGTTGTAGATAGTGATCCAATTTTGCGTACCAAGCTCTATGAGCTTGTTTCAACCCATATAATGCCTTTTTCATCTTACATACAAAGTCTTTTCCTTCTGCTAGATCAAACCCTTCTGGTTGCTCCATGTAGACTTCTTCCTTTTCCCCATTCAGAAATGTTGATTTTATGCCCATTTGATAGACTTTGAATCCTTTTGAGCAAGCAAATGCCAAGAACATCCTTATAGCTTCTATACGAGCTACCAGTGCAAAGGTTTCTTCAAAGTCGATTCCTTCAATTTGTGAATAACCTTTACAAACAAGCCTTGCCTTATTTACGATGATTTGTCCATCTTCATTCATTTTGTTTTTGAACACCCACTTGGTTCCAATTATATTTTTATTCTTTGGACTAGGTACCAGCACCCATGTCTCATTCTTCTCGATTTGAGACATTTCTTCTTCAATGGCTTCCACCCAATGAGGATCCTTCCTTGCTTGAGTAAAAGTTTCTAGTTCTATCATAGATAGGAGAGCAACATCATCTTTCCTTGGTGTACTTGTCATCCTTCTTTAGGTTTGTATTCCCTTAACTACATTGCCAATAATCTGCTCTTTTGGATGATGTTTTTGGAGGAATTTCACTTTTGAAGGAGTTTGAATGGGTTCTTTTTTCTTTTCTTGATATTTTTCTTCTTTTGCTAACTCTTCTTCTTCAAATTCTTCAAGGATATATCTTCTTTAGGGACTTCACTTTCTTTTTCTGGAAGGGCTTTGTCAATTTTTACATCAATGATTTCTACCACTTTTCTTAGTCGATTATTGTAGCATTTGTAAGCTTTGCTTCTCGTAGAATGTCCAAGAAGTATTCCTTCATCAACTCGTGAACCAAATTTTGCTTGGTCAGTGATCATTGATCTTCATAAAACATTTGCTTCCAAAGATTCTAAAGTAATTTATCGAAGTAGGGCTCCCTTTCCATAGTTCGTACGGTGTCTTGTTGTTATTTGGTCTTAGTTGAGTTCAATTCAAGGTGTAAACCGCTGCCCAGACTGCGTCTTTCCAAAACTTGGGCTGCAAATCAGCTACTAGTAGAATTGTTCTTGCCATCTCTTGTATAGTTCAGTTTCTTCTTTCTACTACTACATTTTGTTTGGGAGTTCTAGCAACAGAGAGCTCTCTCTTGATTCCATGTACTTTACAAAATTCATCAAATTCTTTTGAAGTAAATTATCCTCCTCTATCTGTTCTAAGGCATTTAATTTTTTATTCTTTCTCATTTTCTACTAAAGCTTTAAGATTTTTGAAACATTCAAAAGCTTCAGATTTGAATTTTATAAAGTATACCCACATCATTCTAGTATAGTCATCAACAAATAAAGCAAAATACCTTTCTCCTTGTAGAGCTGCAGTTTTGGTTGGCCCACATAAATCTGCATGTATGATCTCCAAAGGTTTTGATGTAGAGAACTCCTTAGTATTGAAACTGGTTCTTGTTTGTTTTCCATGTTGACATGGTCCACAGACAATTTGATCCGGCTTGATATTTTTTGGAATATCCCTCACTGCATTTGTTTTGTTGATATTGATCAAGTTATCAAAGCTTATATGTCCCAATCATTTGTGCCATAGCCAACTTTCATCTGCTCGACTTACATAACATTTATCTTCTTGAATTTTGTTCAAAATGTATACATTATCTATTGTTCTTATTCCTTTAGCTATAAGTTCACCTGAGGAGGAGCTCCTTATCTCACAATCTTTAGTACTAAAGACAACCTTGTGTCCTTGATCACAAAGTTGGCTCACACTCAAGAGATTGTGTTTGAGTCCTTCCACCAACAATGCATTTTGGGCTTTTCCTTTACCATTGATGAGAGCAACAATTTTTTTTCCAACTATCTTGGCCGATCCACTTCCAAAAGACACATTTCCATCTTTCTTGATTAAGGAGGCAAATTTCTTTCGATCACCTGACATGTGTCTTGAACATCCACTATCTACGAACCATTGATTTTCATCACTATGAGCACATAGGGCTAGCCCACATTTATCGATAGCGGGTTCATCCTTTTGTAGATCTTCTTTTTTGAATGGATAACTTTGTTCATCATGACCATAATCATTACATAATGAGCAACTTGGATCATACTCAGCCAAAGGATCAATAGAGTTGTAAGTCTTTGTGAGAATAATTTCGGCAAAATCACAAAAAAGAGTTGTAAGTCTTGATTTGTTCGTGTTCTTTGAGGCCAAGTGGCTTGCTTTGTTGATTCTTATTTCTCGAAGCATTATCTTTACAAGCCTTGCAATGCTTGGCTTGATGACCAAAGTTTTTACAATAAAAAAAATAACCAAGAAAGATTATTTGGTACCTGTTAGAATCAATGTTCCACCAAGACTCCGGGACGGGGAGATGCGGGTGCGAGGAGATGCACAAGGGGGACGTGTGGGAGTACCCTCAAATTTTAGGAAATTTAGGGGGGGGCGGGGGGGCATCAGGTATATATATATATTTTTTATATATAATATATTATATATATATATATATATATATATATATATTTATTCAAATTGATATTCAATAATGAAAGCATAAATACAATGATACATACATAATTGAATTAAGTAATGAAATACATTGAAACATACTCATCATCCTTACTAATACATACATGATTCATCCATAGACCATGAGATTCAATAATGAAATACTCTGAGACATATTCATCATTCATTATTCACCATTCTAGAATCTACATTGATTTAAAAATTAAATGCATCATTCATCATTCTAGATTCTAAATTGATTTAAAATTGAAATTTATCATTCACCATTCTAGAATCTAATTAGTACTAAGCAAAATAGACTATAATAGATACTGAAATCTAAAGACTAGAATAGTAAATTGATATAACTAAACTCAAAAATAGTGGAGCGATGAGTTTAGAAGTCACTCTAAAGTACACAGAGGGCTTGGTGATCTTGATTAACTACTAATTCCATACCCTTGTACATGACAAAATTTAGTGGAAACATTGCAATCCATCAAATCATGAATTCCTGAAAAACTATTAAGTCTGTTGGATTTTGAATGAGATCTAAAATTCTACTTTCTCCATATGAAATCTAATGAGGTCGGAACCACTCTCAAACATCCTGAGTCATTTCATGGTAATGTTAAAAACTTAAGTAAAAGGATGAAAATGAAAGATAAAGAAGAATGTCACTTTTACTTTAAGAATTTAACATTACCATGAATTGCATAGCATTAGTAGGACAATATGATCAAATACTAGGTTTCTCTGGTCATAAATCATTATTTACAAGCAAATTTAAGGGGGGGCGCATAGCCCTTTTTGAGGGGGGACGTCCTTTTGGGGAGTCATGTCCCCCAAACTGGGGAAACGTTTCCCTAGACGTCCCCCTGCCCCAGTTGCGTGGGGTGCGAGGGCTGCACGCACCTGACCCTGGGGGACGCGTCCCCGTGGAGCACTGGTTAGAATAGCCTTGACTTGAGGTAGAATTCTTCCTTGGAGTTGTCCTTTCTTTATTCCTTGGATTGATGAAGGTGAAATTTTGTTCTTGGTGAGATGACTTCTCTTTTTTTGGATGACTGGAAAGAATGTCAGCAGAGCTTCTTTGGATTTCCTTATTCACATTCTCCTTTGTACTTGATGATTCTCTTTTGAAGCCAATCCCAAATTTGTCATATTGAGGTCTTTGAGCGTTAAGGATGTTATCAGGTGTTTGAGAGCTTTGCCAACAACTTTTAACTTGATCCAATTCTTTTCTTAATGAAACAATTTCAGTTTCATGTTTTTTGCAAATCTCTTTTTTATCTTTTAGTTTATTGTTCAAGAAATCTTCCCTCCTTTTTGCTTCCTCCTTTTCTACTTTGAGAGAAACAATCTTCTTTCATAATTTCTCATTTTCTTCAATGGCACTCATTAGTAACTCATCCATATTTCCTTCGCCTTTTTATTCGGAGTCATCATCATTTGTACATGCCATGAATAATACTTCTTTGCTTCCAACATAGTCATTTTCCTCATCTGACTCATCATCATTTCTTTTGTGAAAAGTGATATTTTCAGTTGATTTCTTCTTGGTGATCACAAATTCATCTTCATCAGAATCATCTTGTTTGGAGAAGAAATTCTTCTTGTTAAAACTTTTCTTTTTGAACACCCCCATTTTATATTCCTACTCATTTTCACTATCATATTTATGAGGACATTTTGTAGCATAGTGACCTATCCTTCCACATTTAAAACAAATGAGAGGACACTTACCTTTTAGCTTGGATCCCTTTCTTAGCTTTCGTACAATTTGTGCAAGTTCAAATTTAGTATCGGAGTCACCACTACTGGTATTCCAATTCTTCCCCCTTTTTTTTTTTATTTTGAAGCTTTGAATGCTGCTTCCTTGGAGTTTGGAATCCCTTTTCTCATTTCATAAGCAATGAGAATTCCATGAAGTTCATCCCTTTTTAAAGTATCCAAATCCTTCATTTCTTCTATGGCACTTACCTTGGAGTCAAATCTATCTGGGAGAGATCTCAAGACCTTTGGAACAATTGTGCTTTCTTCAATACTTTCTTCTAAGCCTTTAAGTGGGTTGGCAACTTCAGAGACTCGGCGAAATAATGATGCAATATCTTCTTCGTCATCCGTTTTAAGACGCTCAAATTTCCTTCTATGAGTTTGGAGCTTTGCCTTCTTAACATTGGAGTCCCCGTCATATAAAGCAATGAGCTTGTCCCACATTTGTTTTGCATAATCACAGCCCATGACTTTTGCGAATTCAGAGTCAATGATTCCACTAGTTATGGAATTTAATGCTTTGGCATTTGCAATGTAAGCTTTCCTTCCATCTTGATTAGTCAGACGAGTGGGAGGAGTTTTGTATTCATCCAAAACAGATTGCCATACTTCAGGTCCAAGGGACATTAAATAGTAGGACATCCTTTTCTTCCAAAAACCAAAGTTTGTACAATCAAAGAAGGGATTCTTTCCTGTCATTTCTTGATTCTTCAATGTGACCTGTGAATCCTTCTTCCAACTGTTAGGCTGATAATGAAGAAGCTAGCTTTGATACCAACTGTTGGAAATACCGAGAGGGGGGTGAACCAATATTTCTTTTCAATTGTTATTTTTACCAGTTAGATTCTTCACAATTTAATCAGAGAAATGTATAATAATGATTTTATTAAGTATAGAAAAGATTGAATATAATAAATGATGAATGTTTGCCAAGAACCAACTTGGACTTGAAGAGGCTCCGACCTCTAGGGCTTCGACCCTATCTTATCCAAGGCTCCAACCTTGCGTTTAGGAGCACCAAATCCAAGGAAACCAATCCTGCTGTCTTGTCTTCTTTTAATTGAAGAATGCAAAATGTAATTACTTTACTGCCATCAATGAGATCACCTTATAGTGCTGTCAATTTCAATCTTCAATGTCAACTTCATTTGTCCACTCGCTTTACTTCACTTTATCCATCACTACTTGTGCTAATGCTTGCTGCTTACCGAGGTGGAGTCGTCTACTATTGTCCAAAGTTTATCCCAGAAATCAAGGTCTCCAATGCATGCCACAGTTCCGGTCTTCAAAACATTTTATTGTTCGAACACACCAGTTCAAGAGGATATACCTACACCCACAGTTGAAGATACACTGTTGCCCGGTTCACAAAGGATGTAATAGACAACACTAGTTTGAGAACACCCCACAGTCTGAAGTGTCACTGTAATGAGATATTGTTATAGATTTGAAGTTCTCTGCACAGTCAGAGGTCCGAAAAAGAATTCTATTGCTGCCTGCGGTGAGAGTTACTGTGGTTTAGTCCGAGATTTTACAGAAGGTCTGAGCCATAAAAAAACTGCACCTTGATCTGAGTTATGTGTTGTTGAGTGTGGCTGCTTGAACGAGCTACTTCAGATATCAAGTAAACTCGTCTTTTTCTAACCCAATCACAAATTTTCCTTAACTTCTGAGTCTCCTATCCTTTATTCCTCCAAGTTCACGAGTTGTGAATTGTAGTTATCTTTCGCTATATTTTTCACCGGATTCTTGATGAGAAAAATGATGTCTGAGCACCCATATATATAGTGATTTTGGTGCCAATGCAAAAAGGCATGTCTCCCATAGGCAGGCCGACATGAGAGACTAAGTACAGGTCGGCTCCATAAATAAATAATTATATTTTGTCCTTAAAAATAGATTTCTCTCTAACCACCAGGAGTTTGGAGACGTGAGGGCTTGTTGGAAAGGGGAAACAATCCTCTTTCAGATGGTCTATAGTTCATTTTGAGAGGATGCCTTCAAGGTGTCCAGATTTAATTGTTTTGTTGACTGTGTATGAATTTTTGTGCAGAGAATCCTCATCAGTGTCATGTCAACATGACTCCAAGTTTTCCATGTGATCCTTGGTGACTTCCAGCCATGACATCATATGTCATCAAATCAATGTCCATCAAGAGAGTTATATTTCATCAATGACAATTATTGACCAACATTTTCTAACACGATCTACGCTTGGTTTCTTCCCAGTGAATGCTTCCTCAGGAGTCATGTTGTCTAGTGATTTGTGAGGACTTCGATTTTGAAAATACACAACAGTTTTTGTTGCTTCACCCCACAAAAATTTAGGCAAGTCTTGATCATATAACATGGCTCTAACACTTTCCTCAATTGATCGATTCTTTCGTTCAACAACTCCATTTTGTTCAGGATTATATGGGACTATTATCTCCCTCTTAATCCCTGCCTCCTTACAGAAAGATATGAGTTCCTTTGATGTGTATTCTCCTCCATTGTTAGATCTTAGTATTTTTATCCTCCTTTCCATAAGGTTCTCTACTTTAGCTTTGAATTCTTGAAATTTGTCAAATACTTCATCCTTGGACTTCAGCAAATATCCAAGTTTTCCATGAGTGGTCATCAATAAATAACATAATATAGATGACCTCCAAGAGACTACGTAGACATAGGACCACATACATCAGAGTGTATGAGATCGAGGATTTCTTTTGACCTTGAAGAACTGCTTCCAAATAGTCTTTTAACATTTTTACCTAATGCACATCCCTTGGATACTCCATGATCCTCGTTGAGTTCAGGGATGCCATTCACCATCGAATTTAGAGTTAGTAAGATTTTGTAGTGAAGGTGTGCAAACCTTCTATGCCAAAGTTCAAATGGACTTACTTCAATGTGAACCAAAGCTTGAGAGAGGGGTCAACAATCTGTAGAGTCTTCCTTCACGAATCCCGATGATTTTTTCATTGTCGATGCTAGAACTTTTATCACATACAACAACGTTTCCATCTATAAAAGCGACTCTATCTCCCTTATCTTCTAGACATGAAATAGAAAGTAACTTTTTTTGCAAACCTGGCACAAACATAATGTAATTGAGATGAATGTTTCCTCCATTTTCTAGCTCCAGCAAAGATGATCGAATTCCTCTTACATGATCATGTGAACCAAAGCTTGAGAGAGAGGGGTCAACAATCTGTAGAGTCTTCCTTCACAAATCCCAATGAGTCTTGCATTGTCGATGCTAGAACTTTTATCCCATACAACAACCTTTCCATCTATAAAAGCGACTCTATCTCCCTTATCTTCTAGACATGAAATAGAAAGTATATTTTTTTGCAAACCTGGCACGAACATAATGTAATTGAGATGAATGTTTCCTCCATTTTCTTGCTCCAAGTGAAGATGATCCAATTCCTCTTACATAATAGCTCCAATGATTTTCGTCTTGATAAGGTATTTAGTTGTTTGTTCTCACTTGTCATATGTCTTGATGCTCCACTGTCAATTACCCAAATATTTTTATCTTCAAACATACCTGTAAGTGCTGAGAATAACCCTTTGTCCTTTGTAGAAGTCTTGGTCATACTATTCTTGATCGATAATAGGAAATTCTACAATGCCTTGATACTTTGCTTGAGATGACTTGCCACCATAGAACATTGCTTCAATGATTTCTTCAAGGATGTAGTGATCTTCATCATGCCCTTAGCCAACCTTAGCTCTGATACCATGTTGAGAAACCTAGAGGGCTGCAACTAAGATGATTTCTCCTAAACTTGATCACTGCTTTTGATGTATTTTTTTAATTTTCTTGATTGTTAGCTTCTTCTCTTATTATTATGTTGTTCTTATCATCAAACAACTACCAAAACAAGAAGATCAACAATACACAAGAACACAGGATGTAGTTTGCAAGGCAGGGCCAAAACCTCTCCACTTGAGAGGAAAAACCCATAAATCTCCTCTTCTTATAGATTCTTCAAAGGATGAATTCCAAGACCTCTAGACTAAGACCAATACCCTTCCAAGACCAAGTCTGACCTTCTTGATGATGTGCTTGCTCTGTCCAAGTCAAACCTAGTCAAATCTCTTCTAGCTGCACAACTTCGACCCCCAACTATAGAGTTTCGGCCTTCACTGTAGATTTAAAATTTTTGGCCCCTAGAACAGTTACTGCTTCCACACGTGTGAGCAATTTTAGGGCTTCTAAGGCTTCCTTTGACCTTCGCTTGGGTTCCTCCTTCTAGGGCTTGCAGGTAACCTAATAAACCTTCGTTCGACCTTCTTTCTGCGATTTCCTCAACTTCGATCTCGCAACATCAAAACTCTAGCCTTCATTCTTCACACGTGAGAGAAAGAGAGAGAAATAACCCAAACCTTCGTCCTTTGTCCTTCTTCCTTCTTTGCTAGCCTTCTTCTGCTTTTCCTTCACTTAGATGATTAGAAGTGAGTGAGTGCCCATAGCAGGTTGGATTACCTCCTATATATAGGCTTTCAAGGAGGATGGCATGCCCTAATGAGGCCAACTCCTTAGCTGCCAGGCCGACTTGGTCTTGGAGGGTATTTCGACACTTTTAAATACAAAAATAATTCTTTTGACATGTTACAATATGCACAGTGGGGTCTTCTTCATATGACTACTCATTTGACTTCTTGACCTTGGGACAAACCCTAGAAGCACTCAATGGGTGCTTGACCTCTAAATAAAAAGACCTTGAGCATGAAACCCATGCTACAAAAATAACAATAATAAATTTTCTCTCCTTTTACAATTTACAAGAATCAAAAGTACATTTCATATTTATGAAGGCTCAACCTAGTTACACATTTCAACAATCCCTCATAACTAGAGGTATTCATAATGGTACATGGACATTCTCAAACTGAACAGATCTCATAAGAAAAGTCAGATTGGTAAGCCATCTCATAAGCTATCATTTCACTTATCTCTTTGCATCATGCCAACCAGCATTGTCACATAGCATGGCCTTGACTAACAACTCCATCTCTCCACAAGATCAGAGCACAATGCTAGCGAGACCAATGATTGATAGACACCATCATCATTGTTTCTCAAGGCACATACCCCACTTGAGTGTTCACAGGGTATGTCCTTTTAAGACAATTCCTATCTTGGAATAACACAACCTCAAGGAATTTCCTCTTCGACTACTCTTACCTCTTGGATGCCCTACCTCATCCTCAGAGTATCGGAAACCAGATGCTTACCCAATCCTACATTTTTTCTTCACGAAGTGAAAACAAGAAGGATGTGTCTATATTTCCCTCTCAACTAGGGAGGATATATCAACCAATCCAATCTTGTCTATCAAATACACAAGCTTCTTACTACGAAGAGATTTTGTCAAAATGTCAGCTACCTGCTCATCGATGGAGATATATTGTAGCTGCAACACTCCATCTTGCAACAACTTTCGTATGTAATGATACTTGTTATTTATGTGTTTTGTCTTTCCATGGTGTTAGTGTCCTATGTTATAGTAATCAAAGTCAAGCTTAGTCTTTTTATTATTTTGGTCAATTTGTGAAGCACTGCTATGATCTCATAAATATCAAGATTTAGTGTGAATAGGATATACTAAAGTCTGATTGGTAAATAAAATCAAGTTGTAAAAGTTTTAAAAGGGTTTAGATTTAATAAGTCTAGGGTAAGGTGTAATCCAAAACATGAGTGAAGATAGTAGTGGGTCTTTGTTTTCTCATTATTGGGACAAGTTAAGTGGTGTCTTGTCAAGTCAGTTGCAAGGTCACATCAAATATCTCATCATATCATTATCACCACAAGTTGTTGTTGCGCTTCTCCATTTTGCTGTGTTTCTTCCTTGCACTGCGCTATTGTCAAAGGCATGAAGTTTTAGTTAAGGGTTATGATTTGGCATTCCTTTTTGCACATGGAGGTTCAAAGAAGGTTCTTAAGGTGGTCAACATCATCAACTAACTATTTTCCTCGGTCAGAGACCCCAACACTCAGTCAAACCTATGCAAATGAAATTCGCTACGCTTCTGCAATAGGTGGTATTTTTCGAGGATGCCGATGAACAAATGTTATCCAATAGGTATTTGATGTTTTATAGCTTGTCTTTCACATGTGTGACACATTTAGAAATTTAAGAGGTGATTAGAAGCATCCAAATCATGAATTCGCTGCACTTTTGCTGAAGAAAGAAGTAGCGCAGCGAATGTGTTGTGCTTCCACACAGTCAACATTTTGACCTTGAAATTCGAACCTAAACCTCATGTAATTGGCTCACATGGTTATGACAACTGTCCTTAAGTGTTGTGCAGGTTCAACATTCAAGCATTGATCATATAATATGAAAAGGAAGCTCGTTGCGTTTTGGCTGCAGGGGATTCGCTGCGTTTTTTACTGTTTTGGCAGTTAACTTCAAAATCAATTTATGACCAAATGGAGATGAATTTTTGAAAAATTAAAAAAAAAAAAAATTGTTAAGAATGAGCCAAATAACAAAAACTGCCTTCAGTTTCTTCATAGGTGTCATAGATTGAAAGATTCGAGTAAATCTTTCCAACCTATTTTTCAGATTTCATAATTTTTTTTATAGTCATGATCTTTCAATGTGGATTCTGAGGAGCTGGAGAAGATTTTTTGAAAACTGAAATAGGTTTGTCTCAAGCACAAGCTCATCTACAAAAACCTCCTTCGGTTTTGTAACAACTTGTTGAAATTTCTAAGTCTATCCGTTAGAAATTTAATCTGTATTCTTCTGGTTTATTTTTTCTACTTGTTAATTCTCAACAAGTTATTTAAAACATATAAATAACGAAATAAACACAATACAGTCTCAACATATATAGATCAACAGCTGAAAGAAAACAAACACACAAGTGACACCATTATTTTTGGACAATTGGCCCCGGAAAAACCCAATGCGGGAAAACTGGTGCAACTATTATGAGGGTTTATTATTATGCAGTATTTCCTTGAGTACAATTGGGTGCGAAACTGGCTCACCCGACAGAGAAAAACAACCAGCAGTAATACCTCTCTATTCGAAAACAGGTATTTAGAAAACCTGTCCCACGAAACCCTCTCCAACAACTCTGAAGCATTGCGTTAGCCTCCTGCTTCTCTGCGTCAACCCTCTGAGGCACTACGCAGCCTCTGGGACCCTCTGTGTCACTCCCACTGCTCTCTGCGTGGATGACGTTGGCCCTCTAGCCTCTGCGCTGTCTCTGCGTGGCCTGCTCTGGTCGCTGCTTCTCGCTCTTTGCCTCTGTATTGGTCTCTCGGCACTATCTCTGACTCTCTGTCCAGTACTCACTGCGCCTCGCTGTTGATCAGTGATTCAACTTTGCTTAGCAACCCCGCTCTAGCAAATCGAATGACTAATCACTCTGGTCTGTTCTCCAACTGACCCTCAAACCTCCTCTTATACTTTTCCTGTTGGTCCTTCAACGGCCGAGATTACATCTCTAATCAATGGCTAAGATTAGATTTCGCTTGATCCATGTCTTTCGGAACCTTCTAACCCAGTTTTATATTAATACTCATTAATATTTTATATTTTCTAATCTTAGACTTAGGAACTCCATTAAAAATATTAATTATTTTAATATCTCCCAAACTGGGTAGAATATGCCCAAACCATTTCTGGGTCTTGGAGATCTCATGTACTTTAGCCTCTCCACCAATTTTCATGGCTAGAGCACATTTGATGCTACCCCAAATCAACACAACTGTCATGATTTGAGAGATATGATCTAATCTTTGACCACTATTTTCTAGAAATTTGGTCCCTATTTCCTATCAGGCAGTTTCTAAATCTAATGTAACTGACTCTATCTTTGGGGAAATGGTTGAGCTTGACCCCCTAAGTCTAAGGATAAGCTAATTGTATATGTTTCGTGAATTTTAGTGAGCAAAAGGTTGGTTGGTTAGGGTTAGAGAAAGAAAACACTGTGCATTGTACTTCTCCTTTTAAAAGTTTTCAGTGAATGATGAAGGCCGAGGTCTATCCTTTTTTTAGGATTCATGCGTTAATTTCTGATGGTGATGTTTTCTCCTATGTATGTGAGTTTCTCTCTTGTTACAATCATGCTTTAAATTTTATGTCTTCATGTTTAATTAAGCATAATTTGTTTTAGAATTCACTTTTTAAGTGCCCTGTTATGGCTTATTGAACAATTTAGTGTTTTTCTTCCATTGAGATATCTAGAATTCATCGTCAGCTAGATGCTTTATTTGTTGTCAATTCCATTACTCCTCTGCTCATCCCTCTACAACGAAATTTGACCAAAAACACCATAATGATTGCCTACCTTGTCCCTGTCTAAGGATTCCTCATTTTCAACATCATATCACTGAAAATCATTAGCTCCATGACTCCATGCTTAATGGATTTTCCCTCTTCCCTGCCATCAAACTGTTTAACTTATTCCTCCCTGATCTTAATACCTAGCCTAAGATCTAAGACTAAAGATTCATATAGAGAGAGCCCTCTCTAAAATTGGAAGGGCTACATTCCAGTTTTAGAGTGGTTTGTGGTTACCTTCAGATTCCTCTCTCAACCTAGAGGAATTACAAAGTGCTAACATAGTGGCGTCGTTGCTAGAGAGCGAAAGGTTCCATCTTCCCTGAGAAAGAACCATCAAGCTTTAGAGCTGATTACTGATGGTGAACAGTGGCTAGACACAAGAACGTTGTGCATTATTCACCGGGCAACTCCATTGCCAAACAATGCAGAGTTCAGAACATCTATGGCGACGCCACTGTCCAAGGAATTTAGAGCATAATTTTAGATCCAGTTGCCTAGTCAATCGAGATGATAGGGTATGTTAAAATTCTTGTTTCTATTGAAGGTTTTAAGGACAACTGGGATAATTTTGATGATGATCAAATTGATGAAGTTTTTTCAAGGTTTTTGTCTATATATTTTGAGTCATGCAAATGCAGCTCATAAGATAAGATTAACTTTTTAAAAACATTTGCTGAAAATCTTGTGAAAGATATTGAGGTTTAGAGGCCCAAACACAGTCCCATAATTTCCAAGATCAAAGTTAGCCCTTTAAAAACCTTATTCATCCAAAACGAAAGGAGTTGGTGCTACCCTTTGGGAATGGGTTTGATGACTCGCAGCTGAAACCATATGTTGGCAAAGAGAGCACATATGAATTGTTCGTTTTTTATTATGTTCAAGCATGGTCAAAAAGCCATACTATCTAAGCAGAGACTTGATTGGCTTCACTGGCACTTTCGTATCACTTGATTTCAACAGTTCCTCAGCAGGTTAGAGTAGGAAATGGTGTACCAATAAGCTCAACACTCTGAGCATATTTTTCAGAAATTCTTAATTCAATTTTCAGATTGAAGCAGTGGATGTTTTGAGCATCTAGTTATAGTTTAGTTTTAGTTTGGATTTCAGTTTTGGTTCTCAAGCCTGTAGATCAAGAACATGTTGCAAGATTGGGAGCATCCCAATGGATCAGACTACTAGTTTACGGTGTTCTTTGGCACCTCATAAGGAGAATGTCATCCCCATTGGAGCCAATATTAGTGTCCTATGTTATAATAATCAAAGTCAAGCTTAGTCTTTTTATTATTTTGGTCAATTTGTGAAGTGTTGCTATGATCTCATAGAGATCAAGATTTAGTGTCAAAAGGATATACTAAAGTCTGATTGGTAAATCAAATCAAACTGTAAAAGTTTTAAAAGGGTTTAGGTTTAATAAGTCTAGGGTAAGGTGTAATCCAAAACATGAGTGAAGATAGTAGTGGGTATCTATTTTCTCATCATTAGGACAAGTTAAGTGGTGTCTTGTCAAGTTAATTGCAAGGTCACATCAAAGGTTTCATCATATCATTATCACCACAAGTTGTTGTTGAGCTTCTCCATTTTGCTACATTTCTTCCTTGTGCTGCACTATTGTCAAAGGCATGAAGTTTTACTTAAGGGTTATGATTTTGGCATTCCTTTTTACGCATGAAGGTTCAAATAAGGTTCTTAAGGTTGTCAACATCATAAACTAACTAATTTCCTCGGTTATAGACGCCGACCTAAGTTGCACGAAACGGGGAAACGGAAACGAGTTTCCGAAACGGGAAGTGATACGAAACGCGACCTCCCCAAATTTGAGGAAACGGGGAAATGCGAATATATATATA
>APFE030695066.1:37573-82748 GCA_000404065.3 Pinus taeda | reverse complement strand
ACAACTGTTGCATTATTAACTTGCTGTTGATGGGTGGTTGTCTCAATGTTCTGAACAAAAACAGGTTCAGAATGACTTCTCTGTTTTAATTCTTCTTGCTGTAGCTTTGTCTCAAGCTGCAAAAACTCAATATTTTCCTATACATTATGCAGGCATGTCTGAATGTCATAGAGAGTCTCTTTCCTGATTTGCACTGTGTTGTCAGCAGTTGATACGATTAGAGTTCTCAATAACTCTAATATTCTTTCAGGCTTAGCCATTTTCTTAGCAGTGGGAAAAGAGTGTGAGCAATTATGCAATATCTTCTTCTACAAACAATATCAAGCCTTAATGGTAGGCTTTGGAGCAACCGCTAAGACCAACTTTCAACATATACCACTTAAAAATTTGGCTAAAAATAGTGAGCTTAAACTGTTGGAGAGAAACTCAAAAAGTAGATTCCCAATGCAAAATGGTATATGTAAAGACAGCAACTGCAAACTTCAATAATTATAACATTGTCATGGACAGTACTTGAATGTTCATACGTCTTGACTAGGGTACGAATCAGTGTTCTCTAATCTTGCCACTTTCTTCAAAGAAAACAATAGTTCACTTCAATATTTGAGATACCATGCTTGTTGTCTCATTTGTCACAGTAGGCTGAAATAAAAGCGTTAGTGCTAGTGCTCAATTCAACAATCTTCATGCCATTTCCAAACTCAATACAATCCAACAAATATGAGTGGAAGTAACTGCGCACGTCCTGGTATTTGCACACTTTCACACAGCAAACAAACAATAAAAATAACAAGATAAAAGCATAGATGGAATGGCGTTGCAGCCACTACACTCTTCTCGTCTCTCAGCGGCTATCCAAAGGCTGATATATATGTTGTAAAATTGTTTCCTCTGATCATTAAACGAGCAACTGTCTGGAACGACGAGTGGGTAATCACAAGCACCAATGTGTGATTAATTACCCATGAATTCCGCCAAACACATTTGCACTCCAATTGCAAATGGTTGAATTAATTCCGCCAAACACATTCTGATTCGATTTAAATACCAGTGGACCCAAGCTCTCCTCTCTTCTCCTCTCCTTTCCTCTCTTCTCTTCTCCTCTCCTCTCTTCTCTTCTCCAACTCTCATAAACTCAAAGTGAGAAAATGAGAAGAGAATGGGGGCTTTATTCTTTTCTAAAGTCACCCTAAACTCACCCTAACCCACCCTCTCATGCTTAGCTAAGTTAAATTTTAAAAGAAATTAAAAAAAAATTATGTTTATTTTGCTGCCCCGCGGGTTGCGTGCGGGTTGCGCCCGGGTTGCGTGCGGGTTGCGTGCGGGTTGCGCCTTCCGAAGCGCGATTCCGGGGGCAACACAACCTAAATGGCAGGAATCGTTTTTAAAAATAGGAATCGCGCCACCTAAAATTCGGAATCGCGCTTCGCCTGGAGATTCCGGAACGATTCCGTACGGGTCGCGATTCCGGCTTAGGATCCGGGGGGGGGCGATTCCTGCAACTATGAGTTGGATATTCTTGAAATCAGATGGCAGGAATTGCTTCCTTCAATAACAAAGCTTATTATTCTGGAATCAAATACAACTTTTACAGGTTTGCCAAAGCCGTTATATTTTGCTAACAATAGAAGGAAGTTTGAATTTGTCAAACACAAGCTTGTATATCGAATGCTTCCAGGCCAGCACCTCTTACCTCAAGAGAAACCTTTTGATCGAGAAAGAAAACATAGAGACAGAAAACATAGAGACGCAATGAAAAGTCAAATAAGAGAAGCTGGTGTCTCTTATGGTGACCTGCTTATCATGTCCAATGTGGATGAGATTCCCAGTCAGCAGACAATTAACTTCCTTAGGTGGTGCAACAATATACCATCGGTCATGCATCTGCAACTGAGGAATTATTTGTACTCTTTTGAGTTTCCAGTTGACTGTAACAGTTGGCGTGCATCAGTCCACATTTATCAGCTTCATACAAGCTATAGTCATGCTCGTCAAACAGATGAGCTCTTCTCCTAATTTGCGGTGTGAAAATGTACCCCTGACCAGAGCAAAAAGTAACAACGAAAGCTCCAAAGAAGCGCAGAATAGAAGCAAAGAAGTTGCTGACCAGAAGGTTAAGACGGTGGAAAGGGTAACCAACATTTCGCCGTTCGGTTTGATGGATCCATTTTCTCCAATTAGGACTATGCGTCAAATGGTTGATACACTGGATGGGCTCTTCGAAGACGCTTTCATGTTTCTGGCTATATCTTCCCCGCAGATAACACGTTAGCAGTTCGAACCCCGTGGGAAATGATGGAAGAGGACCAGAGATCAAACCCTGGGATCGCGCATCCAGCTTCGGTGTATGGCCATCCAGAAGTTTCTTCTAGACCAGACCACCGGCTCGGAGAGGGGCATCCGGGAAACCTTCGGTGACAATCCCGACACGAGCAAGGCTCTCAGAATGTTGGTGAAGCAGCATAGGGTTAAGTGCTTCAGATGTGGAGGGAAAGCCAATCCGTTTGTGTATATGGCGCTAATTCCCCCTGATATGAGCGAGCTCGAAAGGCTGGAAGAGGCAAATGCCGTGGGAATGATATGATCGGGTCACGAGGAACTAGAAATTACCTTCAGGAATCTTCATCATCAGCTGTAAGTTTTAACTTTTCAAGATTGCTGTGGGGAATCGAACCCTGATCAACCGGGAGTCGAATCATGTCAGAAGCAATCACAGCTTCAACGCTAAAAACGGTCTCATTCAAACGCACATCGGACAGATGCGTTCAGGCGTTAACCAATGGATGCATTATGGCAGAGGCAGCAGATTATGAGACAAAGGGCGTTATGAGGCAGTGCTGGTACTGCTCCAATTTTGTATGCAAGTGGAGTGGCTACAGTAGCAGCGTAGCAGAAGGGAACAGGCCAAACAATGTTATAACTGACAGGATCAACAGAGAGATTAATAGCAAGCAAGTTTTGCAGAGGTGACAGACTCTTAAAATAGCCAGGCCTCTATTTGAGATCGCTGGAATGTATGTTACCTTGATAATAGTAGTACTGAAAATTATATGAATGTACAGGACTGACATGTAAGAAAGGCCACAGAAAACAAGTGGCTCATATTTGAGCAGGGCAGGAGATCGCCCGCTCTGATACCATGTTAAACAGACATGGTCAGTGAGAACAATTAGGAAAGATAAAGCTTGCAATGCATTTTTTATTAACAATTTGATATACATTTATAGTACATTTGGTGACCGTTGGGATTCAGATCCCAAGGTCCCTTGGACTGCTTTGTCCATTCGGCTTCCACGCTAACCCTTTAGGATTAGGTGTCCAACACAACCCGAGGACTTCCAAGAGGGAAGTAGAGAGACTAGAAAAAGTCGAAAGAGAAGGAGAGAAATGGCAGTGAATGGGTTGAGAGATCAGGATAGACTGGACGGAGCTTCAAACTTCATAATCTGGAAGGCCAAGATCTTGTCCATTCTAGACAGGTATCTATCAAGCACTTCGCCTTGAAAACAACAGCGATCCCAGTTGACTGGACTGAAAATGAGAAGTACGAGGAGGCAATGGCCAGGGCTAAGTGCATCATTCTTGACGGGGTCAAGGATCATGTGGTATCACAAATTGCCAAGAAGAATACGACAAATGAGATGTGGGATGTCCTGAAGAAGTTGTATCAGCACACTTCCATGCAGAGGAAGATGCTTCGAGAAAATCAGCTGTAGTCATACCAGATGTAGAGGGTCGAGCAGATAGATATCTTCCTTGGGCGATTGACGGTGATCCAGGACTAGCTGACTTCCATAAAGGCCACGCTGAATGAGGAGATGTTGGTGAGGACCACACTGAACGCAGTCTCAGTGGATTGGGAGGTATTTGTCCAGAGCTTGTTGGCCAGGTCGAACCTTTCAGAGTGGGAGGAACTGTGGGCAGCTCTTCGTTAAGAAGAGATTAGATGACTGACCAAGGCAGGGAGTAGCGGTAAGGGGGTCAGAATCAAGGAGGAAGAGGAGGATGCTGCTCTAGCATCTGCGGGAAAGTAGGAGAAACGAAAGAAGAAGGACCTCTCCAAGGTCAAATGCTTCCACTGTGGAGAACTAGGTCACTATGTGAACAAGTGTCCAAGGAAGAAGAGCAAGGGAGAGGCTTCTGAGACTAAAGCAACGCTAGCGAGGGCAGAGAAAGAAGTGGAGACAGAGGACGACTGTGCCATGAGTGCTCATGCGCCACTTGAGAGGAAGTGGGGAGACACCGAGTTGTAATCAGACGGACTATAGACAATGAGGGGCAGGATCCTCGAGGTACCCAACGTCTTGGATTATACCTTGTTACGGGAGCCCCGAAGAGGAGTAGCAGGACTGGTAGATGTCGGTAAAGACGGATGCAGATGGAGTGACAAAGAGTGCTACAGTGCAGGAGTCTCAGGACAATGTGAGACAGCAATGCGAGATGCATGGAGTTGTTGCAACAGTGCAAAGGTCAGTAGGGGGAGCAGTTGTCACCAACAGGGGGATCTTCAGCATCGGGAGTGTTTCTAGCCTGACAGAGATGTTAGAGTTGGGAGGATCAGTTACTTCTTAGTCACTGAGTTGCAGTGCAGTAGTTACCAGTGGTAGTGCTATGAGCAGCACGATGCAACATGATGAGAGGGGATGCAGCGGTGGTAGTGGCAGGACCATGGGCAACAGGGCTGATGCAAAGGGAGCTGCCGTACAGATGCAGCAGTGGCAGTGGCAGGGCCATGGGCAGTAGTACAGAAAGCAACATTGTAGAGGATGTTGGGCGGGGAGGCCTAGCATCAACACAAAGACCGATACTGGATGATCAGGGTGATACTCAGTGAGAAGTATTGCTAGAGCACAGTGCTCGCTGAGAGGGAGTGTTGATTTGGGGTAGCATCGGATGTGCTCTAGCCACGAAAATTGGTGGAGAGGCTAAAGCACATGAGATCTCCAAGACGTAGAAATGGTTTAAGCAGAATCTAACCGGTTTGGGAGATATTAAAATAATTAATATTTTTAATGAAGTTCCTAAGTCTAAACTTAGGAAAAATAAAATATTAGTGTGCATTAATATAAAACTGGGTTAGAATGGTCCAAAAGTCATGGATCAAACCAAATCTAATCTTAGCCGTTGATTAGAGATTTAATCTCAGTCGTTGATGGACCAACGAGAAAAGTATAAGAAGAGGCTTGAGGGTTAGTTGGAGAACACACCGAGAAAGATCAAGAACTCAATTTTCTGGGGCAGGATTTGTTAAGGAATTGGAGTGAGTGATCGGAGTTGCAGTTGAGGGGCATTGAATACATAACAGAGAGGCAAAGTTAGTACCGGGAGGATCAGCACAGAAGTCGGGAGAGGTTGATGCAAAGCCAGCCGGAGGCCACACAGAGGCAGCCAGGAGCTGCGCCGAGCTAGAGAGGGCCAGCGCTGGGAGACGCAGAGGCTCTAGAGGCTGACGCAGAGCCCAGACAGGCCGACGTTGGGCCAGAGAGGCTGACGTAGAGACTAGAGGCCAGAGAGGCTGACGTAGAGACTAGAGGCAGTGCTGGGAGAATTTCATGGGACAGACTGGAGCTGGAGAAGCCGGATAGGGCAACGCAGTCCCTATCAAAGTGACGCAGAGCAGCAAAAGTTGTATCGTTTTTGTGGGATCGTCATCCGATGATTTAGCCGGAATATTTGTCTCTGACTGAAAGGTACTACTGCCAAGGGCATTCTCTGTTGGGTGAGCCATTTCTGGCACCCAGATTGTATTCTGAAAATTGCATAATAATAAAACCCTCTAAATAGCTGCACTGGTTTTCCCGCATTGGGTTTTTCCAGGGACATTAGTCCAAAAATAACGTTGTCACTTGTGTGCTTGTTTTCCTTCAGTTGATGATTTGTATGTGTTGATATTGTACTTGAATTTATTTTCAGTATTTACGTGGTAAATAACTTGTTAAGTAAATGAGCATGTAGGAAGAAATAAATCAGATAGTACAAGAAGAATTTCTAACAGGTTAAACTTAGAAATTCCAACAATTCGAGTGTTAGATTCAAACACGTTGACCCCCCCGAACAAGACACGATCGAATACGTTATATATTATTTTATTAACGAGGCCCTCTAAGAGCAAATTCGGGTTTAGAGAGAGATCTTAAAATAATTAATATTTTTAATGGGTTCCTAAGTCTAAACTTGGGAAAATTAAAATATTAATGTGTATTAATATAAAATGGATGAGAAAGTTTTAAATGACAAGGATCAAGCCAAATCTAATCTTAGTCGTTGATTAGGGACTTAGCCATCGAATCGTCAACAGGAAGAGTATAAGAGGAGGCTTGAGGGTCAGTTGGAGACACAACAAGTTGATCAAGAATTCGATTTTCCGGGCAGGGTTTGCTGAGAAATCGAGTTAGTGATCTGTTGCAGTGAGGGGCAGTTTAGCAGAAGGCCTAGAATACATATCAGAGAGGTAGAGAAAGTGCCAGAGAGACAACGTAGAGTCATGGAAGGCGGATGCAGAGGCAGCCAAGACTGATGCAAAGGTTGAGGACGTCGGGATAAGTGACGCAGAGGCCCAAGAGGCTGACGCAGAAGCAGCAGAGGCTGCACAAAGGCTAGTAGAGATGGCGCAGGGTTAAAGAGGCAGCGCTGAGGTACTTTCATGGGGCAGACTAAGAGTTGAGAGGCAGACACAAAGCAAAAGATGGTGACGCAGTTCCAGAGAGAAGCTTTCGCTGTCTAGCTAAGGAACTGTCGAAGTTGTTGTGGGATCAATCATCCGATGGTTGATTAGTCGGAATATCTGTCTCTGAGGAGAGATACTTCTACCAAGGAAATTCTCTGAAGGGTGAGCCATTTCTGACACCCTAGTTGTATTCAGAAAACTGCATAATAATAAAATCCCCATATCTGCTGCACCGGTTTTCCGGCATTCAGTTTTTTCGGGGACGATTGTCCAAAAATAATGGTGTCCCTTGTGTGATTTTTTCAATTATTTCAGTTGTTGATCTGTATATGTGTTAAGGTTGCATTTATGTTTATTTCGGTATTTATATTTATAAATAACTTGTTAATGGAAAGAACAAGTAGGAGATAATAAATGAGATAAAGCAGTAGGGATTTCTGATGTGTCAGGCTTAGAAATTTCAACACACATATAATAGATGAAAAACACAGAGCAACATTCTTTCACGGCGTCTCATAATCGTACATGCTAAATGTTAGGCCATAAAATCAACAGAAAAGTAAAATATGCAAATTTTAATTTAGATGCATCTAATCTACCATGAGAAATATCATATGATGTTAGTTCTAATGAGAAAATTAGCATGCAATGCATCCTATCCTAACATGCATACAGTAAGGATAATACTAAGTGCAAACATAAAGTCAGTGCAACCAACATATCAAGACATCAATATACATATGCCTGCTAGTATGTAGAAACTCCCAAATCGAATGTGGACATAGTCACATGGCAAATGAAGTGGGTGGGAGGCAGGAAAACATGATCTCCATCTGAGGTAAAGGGAAGTCATAGGAGAAAGAAAACAAGTCAATCTAGAGGCCTCGGGCTTTCCTTCTAAATACACAATGGTAGAATGAATGATCACTCTCAACATCTCCTTATGACAATCATTGTCTATAATATTATGCTTTGTGGATGCCACAAGGTTATGATGAGAGGGGAAAGAAAGAGTGCTACAAATGGGTTTCTCAAGGTGATGGTCACATTGGAGAGAGGAGGTCATGGAGTGATTAAAACCTCGAGGGTGTGTCTGAGGAGGTAAAGTATAATCAATGAGGGGATCTTCCTTGACACCATACTTGGGCCTCATGGTTACTTGAGATCATATGACAAGGAGTGAGGGGATGACTTGATGAAGACTCAAGATGATGAACAATAGAAAAGGGCAAAGTGGACGGTGAAGTCTCAACGAGATCCTTTTCCTGAAAATCCAACTCCATAGGCTCAAGTGATTTGAATATACTCCTAGAATCATAAGGAAGGTAGGCATGAGAAAGGGCCTTCTCAATCCTATCATTATCGGTACCAAAGATAGGGTTTTCCCAAAAACGAGAATCAATCATCCCCAATTGCTCCTTTTTATGTACGAGAAAATGATAATTCTCCTTCCCAAAGGTATCGATGGATATGTCCTCATAAAAAGTGCCCAGGAGAAAGGGAGGACCGCTGTCAACCTCATCCTCCTTGTCGGTGTCATAAAAGGGAGCACAGTCAAATTGAGGACCAACAAATTTCCATTTCTCTTTTTCATTATGGAAATAGTCTTCAATGTCATCCTCTAAGGGGCTAATGGGACCACCTTCCTCAAGGTTCTCAAAAGGAGAATCATCGGGAGTACTTCCTTGAGAAAGGTAAGGTTAGTCTCAACTTCACTTTCCATAGACTCATTTTTCTCAATACAAGGTTCTCAAAGTGATTCAATTGTTCATGTGAACCTAACAAAGATTGATCATCACCTAGATTACCAAAGCGTTCACCAACCTCCCTTTCCAAGGTCTTGTCACATGTAACGGGAGGAGGGTTCTCTTCAGACACTAAAGGGGAACTTGAGGCATCTTCCACAACTTTACCAAGACTCTTTTCAAGATTATTCCTTTCATCACGTAGCTTTGCCTCAGAGGGGTATCTACGAGCCACCCATTCTTCATGAGTGTTGCCACCCTATCTTTCTAGGAAGACATCTTCAAAATATTCATAATCAGCGGCAGTCTCATAGGAGAGGCTATCATACCAATCTTTAGCTTGGCCTACAAATTATAAAGCCAACAATCTCATGATTGTGTCCTCATTTTCAATCCCTGTCAGGACTAATGGCCAAGAGAATTCGTCAAGATGGACATTAGGATGTTAATTAGAACTTCCTTTAAATTTAAGCATCCAACCTCTCATCCATTTCATTATTTCTGGGTGCTCTAGAGCTTCTTCAGGACTAAGGTCATCATAGGGAGGAGGGAGATCGAAATGGCCCATTTCTCAAGATTTGTACACATTAGAATTGAAAATGGAGTCGCCAAGGTGAATGTAAGTGCCTTGATAGATGCATGTTTCACCCTACTGTTGAAGTTTCTAAGTTTACTTAGTTAGAAACCCTCCATGCACTTTATCTTATTTATTCCTACCTACTTGTTATCTTCCTTAATAAGTTATTTACAATGTAAATACTGAAAATAAACACTAGTGCATGCTCAACATATTACAGATCAGCAACTAAAAGAAACAAGAACAAACACACGACATGACACCATTATTTTTGGACTAATGTCCCCGGAAAAAACCAATGCAAGAAAACCGGTGCAGTGATCTGAGGGTTTTCTTATTAAGCAATATCAAAGTACATTTGGGTGCCGAAACTGGCCTACCCAACAGAGAATTTCCTTAGCAGCTATACCTCACAGACTGAGAGAAATCTCATGGCTGAGACCCCGAAAAATCCTTCTGGCAGCTCCTTAGCACAAAAATGCTCTACAACCCCAGCGTTTGCCCAAACTGGACTGCGTCAACCCCTCTCTGTCTCATGTTGGACCTACGTCAACCTTTCTAGGCCTGCGTCAGCTCTTGGAGCCTCTGCGTCAACTACGCTAGCCCCTCTAGTGCTCTGCGCAGCACTTGGCTGCCTCTGTGTGGCCCTGTGTGAGCCCTTGCTGACTCTCCGTCACCCTCCTTGGCTGCTACACTGCTCTCCCGGCACAATCTCTGCCTTCTATGTTTCTCTGTACTCAATGCCCCTCAGTTGCTCTCCCAATCACTGATTCTATCTCTCTTAGCAAACCCCGCTCTAGAGAATAGAATCACTGATCATCTCTGGTGTACTCTCCAAGTGACCCTCAAGCCTCCTCTTATAATTTTCCTATTGACATCTCAACGGCTGAGATTAAGTCCCTAATCAATGGCTAAGATTAGATCTGGCTTGATCCATGTTTTTGGACCACTCTAACAGAGATTCATATTAATACACATTAATATTTTATTTTCCCCAAGTTTAGACTTAGGGACTCCATTAAAAATATTAATTATTTTAATATCTCCTTATTTGTTTAGAATCTGCCCAAACCCTTTTTGGATATTGGAGATCTCATGTGCCCCAACCTTTCCACCAAATTTCGTGGCTAGAGCACATTCGATGCTACCCCAAATCAACACTCCCTCTTAGCGAGGATTGTGCTCTAGCAATACTCCTCATTGAGTATTACTCTGATCATCCAGTATCGATACCTGTGCTGATGCTAGGCCTTTCAGCCCAACATCCTCTACACTGTTGCATCTTGCACTGCTGCCCCATGGCTCTGCCACTGCCATTGCTACATTTGTACGACAACTCCCTCTGCATCTGTGTTGCTACTAGTCCTTCCTCCCAGCACTGCACCTCCTCTCATCATGTTGCATCATGTTGCCCACTACTGCACTACAACTCAGTTACTGAGAAGTAATTGATCTCCCAACTGACCTCCATGTTGGGCTAGAAACACCCACTGATGCTGCTCCCTCTGCCGCTAACAAGTGCTCCCTCTCTAACCTCTGCACTGCTGCAACAACTCCCTGCATCTCGTACCATTGCACACCTCTCTGTGCCATCCTGCACTAGTGCAACACTCCTGTGCCTCTCACACTGTTGCAACCTGCTAGCCTCGCACTGTCTCGAGACTCCTGCACTATAGCTCCCTCTGCCGCTCCATCCGCATCCGTCGATACCTACTCAGCCAGTCCTGCTACTCCTCAACGGGGCTCTCGTAGCAAGGTCTAATCCACGAGGCTAAGTACCTCAAGGATCCTGCCCCTCATCGGCTATAGTCCGCCTGATTACAGCTCGATGTCTCCCCGCTTCCCCTCAAGTGGTGCGTCTGCACTCATGGCATAGTCATCGTCTGTCAAAACTTCTTTCTCAGCCCATGTTGGCACTGCCTTAGTCTTGGAAGACTCTCCCTTACTCTTCTTCCCTGGACATTGGGTCGCATAATGACCCAGCTCCCCACAGTGGAAGCACTTGATCTTGGAGAGATATTTCTTCTTCCGCTTTTCCTGCTTTCCCTTAGATGCTAGGGCCACATCCTCCTCCTCTTGCTTGACCTTGATCCCTTTGTTGTTGCTAACTGTCTTCCACTGTTGTCTGATCACTTCCTGGGCGAAGAGTTGCCCACATCTCGTCCCAAGGTGGGAGAGTCCCTCTACCCAAGATACTTTGGACAAATATTTCCCAATCTTCTAAGACAGCATTCAAGGTTGTCCTCACCATAAGCTCTTGATCCAGTGTTGCTCCTATAGCAGTCAACTGGTCTCGGATCTCATTCAGTCCTCCAAGGAAGGTGTCAATCGATTGACCCTTCTTCATCTGATACGACCTCATCTAGTTCTTGAGCAGCATTCTTCTCTGCACATAAGTATACTGGTACAGCTTCTTGAGAACCTCCCACATCTCACATGTCGTTTCCTTCTCAGCTACATGTGGTACCACATGATCCTTGATCCCGTCAAGGATAATGCACTTGGCCCTAGCCATCGCCTCTTCATCCTTGTCATTATCATTGGGGTTCACTGGGACAGTTATTACCTTCATGGCAAAGTTCTTGACACGATTCTTGTCAAGCGCTGACAAGATTCTGACCTTCCAGACTGCGAATTTCGATGCTCCGTCCAGTCTATCCTGGCCTCTTACCTCGTGTAGTGCCATGATGCTCCTCTACTTCCCTCCTGGAAGTTCTTTGCTCGACTCCTCTGAGTCTCTACTTCCCGTCTAGAAGTTTTCTTCTGGACTCCCTCTGAGTCCTGATTTCCCACCTGGAAATCCTTCTGCCGCTTGTCGAGATGCCCCCCACTCTAATCGACTTGTGCAGTTGCACTTTTGATCTGGGTTCCTCGGCTAGAAACCCTCGGTAACAACTCCTCTAGCCCTGCTCTGTCAGGTACTGTTCTGACTACAATACCTCACCAACTCCACTCTGCCATATTCCTGCAGCCTTCTAGACCCCAGCAACTGCCTATCTGTGAATTGTGTCAGCCCCTCTCTGCCTCACGCTGGCTCTGCATCACTCCAAATGGGTCTGCGTCAGCCCTGGGATGCCCTGCGTCAACCCTCTGGCCCTCTGCGTCAACAATGCTAGCCTTTCTGGGGCTCTGCACAGCTCTCGACTTCCTCTGCATGGCCCTGGCTGGCTCTGCGTCACACTCCTTAGCTTCTGCGATACTCAAAACAACTTTTGTCACCTCGAGACAATTGTTTTCTGCTGCTATTGCTCCACTCGGCTGATGTCTTTTAGTCCTCCTGTGATCTGAAACCATGTTGAAGTTTCTAAGTTTACCTAGTTAGAAACCCTCCATGCACTTTATCTGATGTATTCCTAACTACTTGTTATCTTCCTTAACAAGTTATTTACAATGTAAATACTGAAAATAAACACTAGTGTATGCTCAACATATTACAGATCAACAACTAAAAGAAACAAGAACAAACACATCACATGACACCATTATTTTTGGACTAATGTCCTCGAAAAAAACCAATGCGGGAAAATCGGTGCAGTTATCTGAGGGTTTTCTTATTATGCAATATCAGAGTACAATCTAGGTGCCGAAATTGGCCTACCCAATAGAGAATTTCCTTAGCAGCTATTTGAGAGAAATCTCCAGGCTGAAACCCCAAAAAATCCTTCCGGCAGCTCCTCAGCAAAAAACTGCTCTGCAACCCCAACATTGCCCAAACTGGATTGCGTCAGCCCCTCTCTGTCTCATGTTGGCCCTGCGTCAGCTCTTGGAGCCTCTGCGTCAGCTCTTGGAGCCTCTGCGTCAGCTACACTAGCCCCTCTGGTGCTCTGCGCAGCACTTGGCTGCCTCTACGTGGCCCTGCGCGAGCCCTTGCTAGCTCTGCGTCACCCTCCTTGGTTGTTGTGCTGCTCTCCCAGCACAATCTCTGCCTTCTCTATTTCTTTGTACTCAATGCCCCTCGGCTGCTCTCTAGATCACTGATTCTATCTCTCTTAGCAAACCCCGCTCTAGAGAATAGAATGACTGATCATCTTTGGTGTACTCTCCAAGTGACCTTCAAGCCTCCTCTTATACTTTTCCTGTTGACATCTCAACGGCCGAAATTAAGTCCCTAATCAATGGCTAAGATTAGATCTGGCTTGATCCATGTCTTTTGGACCACTCTAACACAGATTCATATTAATACACATTAATATTTTATTTTCCCTATGTTTAGACTCAGGGATTCCACTAAAAATATTAATTATTTTAATATCCCCTGATCTGTTTAGAATCTGCCCAAACCCTTTCTGGGTATTGGAGATCTCATGTGCCCCAACCTCTCTACCAAATTTCGTGGCTAGAGCACATCCGATGGTACCCCAAATCAACACCTATAAGCATTAACTTTGAAGTTGAATGAAGAACCAGGGTTTCGTTCCTCCATTTGAGTCACCAATAATGGTCCGTCAATATGTTTTATGGGGATAAAAACACATGTTTCGTGTCCCCAACAACGACACCAAAAATGTTACTGCTCAAACTAGCAGGTGACTTAAAGGGGATTCCTAAAAGGTCAAATGCCAGACCAATGCCAACAAACGGAGACATAGTTCACTATCACCTCAGCGAAGGCTCCCTACTATTTATGGACTTTGACCGATGGGAGGAGACCCAGTATGTATGGAGTCACAAATGAAGGATAAATCAACAAGTGGATATAAAGTGACCCAAATAATCCCTTTCCAGAAGAGGGTCAAGAATGGAGCTTTCTTGCTTTCTAAGCAAGGTACAATGTCTGGAGAAGGATGTGGGGATTTGAGGGTATGGTTTATGGAATATGACTTGTGAAAGAGTTTCCCAATCCCTAAAATCTTTATTGAAATTGGCATCCCAGATGGTTCTTGAGGAAATGTCTTTCCAAAAGAATGGGACCACACCGGACCAAGGGGATCCAGTCTAGGTTAGAAGGTAAGAATTTAGAAACCAATGATATTCTTAACCCAGACAAGGAGGGGGAAAGGATCAAAGAAAGGATTTTCACTTAAAAGTGTTGAATTGATCCTATGAGGCGCTAATCTTGGGGATACTAGGGCAAAGTTTGATCTCGGAGCTAGGGCTTGGCTTTTCTCACAACTTCTCTATCAAAACATCTTCAAAATTTGAAGAGGCCTTGTGGAGACATCAACGCAAGCGAGGCTAGGAGATCGAACTTTTTGGAGGGCCATTTTGCTGGGAAAATGATGCCCTAGGCGACCCTACTTGGCTAGACCTAGGAAAAGTAGAAAAAGAATTGATTTTGGGTGACCTCCTCTTAGTAGATTGATCAGTGCCTTAGTCTTGGGAGAATGGAGTCTATGATAAATATGAATGACGACATTGTTTCTTAGTCAAGGAGGCCTTAAGACTACCTCGCTACCATTCTAGTTCAAAGGGAAGCAACCTTACAACTTTTATAATTCGCCTTACAAAAGGTGATAGCTTATCAAGATGAATTCGTTGACAGAATTATCCCTAGGAAATTTCATTCAAATTAAATGGCCCATACATTGAGAGATGCTATATGGAGACAACATTCCACAATATAAGCAGTAAATGCATGCATCAATTAGCCCTAAAAATAGCGAAATCCCCAATCCAATGTATATGACAAAGTAAAACAAGAATAACATTAAAGGCATGTACTTACATGTAATAGAACATATCCAAGTTTCCAACCATCCACAATTTGACAATAGAGAAGCTCCAAGATAAGATAAACCAAATCCAAACATCAAAATTCATCCATAAAGCTCCAATTCATTCTCCAAGAAAAAGTGCAAAATTCTCAAGAGAGAGAAGAGATCTGATCCAAAGTCCTTATGAGCAGGTGAACTCATCTCACTTGTATTTATACACTAATAAGGAGTTTGAATTAGTCTACTAGGCCTACCTAAGCCCCAAAAATAAAATAGTGTGCTAATAATCTAACTTTTGGTGTCAAGCCCATCAAACTAGCTCACAAATAAAATAATACACCTCTTAGGAGTTGAGATGATGAATAATACATGTCATAGGACCCTCCAAGTGGCCTGATGAGGTCCATAGGTGCCATAATGAGGAATAGGACCCTTAGAAGTGATGGACAAGGGGTTGGCCCCCTGTTGTCCAAACAATAAACCTGTGGTGTTAATGGGTGTGGGGGCACAATAATAACCTCATGGGTCTCCAAATGAGTCGAAGATGCCTGTAGATCATCCACAGGGGCTCTGATGATGGTGTAGGTGATGCCACATCATCCTACAAGTCCTGGATCAACTGCTAAGTGTATGGTACATCTGTGGGGTTGGCTGGGCAAAGGTGAGCCAAGTGCATCTTCCTCATCCAATGGGTGAATCTCGAGGATCTTTGAACATCCTTGGGGATCCTGGAGTACTGTCGTCTACTGCTTTGGAGGCCCATGGCTCTCAACAAACATCCTATATGTGCCAATGTAGCCCTCTAGACGATAAGCACCTCGTATAGGGAGACCAAACTCACGATGGAGACCATCTGCAATCTTGTATAAGATCCAATGCGTCCCCTAGCCTTCCAGTACCACAAATCATTAGAGAAATCGAGTAAATGAGCTTACCAACCATGGACCACGAGTGTGGACTTCATAATGGCATGCCCTTCCATAATGGGCTTCGAGATGTGCCAATGTCTCCTAAACTCCAAATGGGGTTAACCAAGTATCTTATTAAGTGGTTTCTACTTCTAAAGGGGATAATATGTTCTAGGTACATCCTTCAAAAGGTGGTGGAATGTGATAAATAGGTGAATGAAGTAAGAGATGAGAAGGGGCAACCCTGGGCCACATGGTGTGGTACAAGGGTGGCTAATAAAAGGGAAGCCCACACTTGGGTTTATAATGTATAGGAGGGAGCAATCGTAGTACATGAGGTGCCCCGACCTTTATTTTTCCACCCTTCTTTATATGCCTTTTGCCTTTTTATGATTTTCTTTGATTAACTGCTCGGGGCTCAAAGGGTAAGAACATGATGCATAAGATATAGAAGTGAATACCCCGTTTTAAAGTAGGGTGGTTCATTGCCCACAAGGAGTTGGGACAATCATGGGTTCCTATATGATGAAAGAGGCTCATAGAACCTGTAGGAACTAGGGTGACGGCCATGATGATGGGGTAGAGCTCATGTATTGTCTTTTGCCCACGTGCTAAATGTGTTTGTCTCGGCCATCTTTTGCATTTTGTGGTACATTTTCCTATTGAATGTCGCCAAATATGCTTTTATCTTTCTTTTTCATTGCATCAACCTCCGGGGCATCATTCTAGGCCTGACCCAAGGTGTCGGCAAGGAAAAGGGTGAGCCAACGCTATGTGGACCCAATGTAGGAATGTGGACGTAGGTGGGAGAAATGATGAACAGGTAATAATGAGTGGAAAGGGGGTAATGTATGCGGATAAGGGAGCGGGACCACGCAACCAAAATCAGGGTTTCCAGTGAAATGCCATCCCTAAAGCCAAACAATTAGTAAAAGAAATTCCATTGGACTAGAATCCAAGGTTAATATCCAAATGGGACTACAAGGCAAGAGCACAGATCTAGCCCATTCTTTCTGCCGAATCCCCCCATTAATCCATGCCCAGAAGTGTCCATGATAAGCAAACTGCAATACTCAATTACCAAATGAAAAGGCATAACTTTAGTTTCGAGAGGCACACCTTCAAACATGCGATCATGGCAGATGGGGTGAAGGACCACATGGCTGGCTCAGGTGGTGGAGAAATGGCATAATGAGCTAGTCAGTGGCTACAAGGGGCTGCTAGCTGCCGACTGAGGACCATCTTGGAGAAAAAAAATCTCCTAGGGATATCACCCACAAAATGGTTGGTAACAGATCCAAAGTTATGTTCAATTTGGTGCATTCCGACATTTGTGGTCCTAAAGACCAAAGATGAGGTCTTCGATCGGTTTCAAGAGTTCAAAGCTCTTGTGGAGAACCAGACCAAGAAGAAGATCAAGGTCTTGAGATTAGGATTTCTATAGGGAAGCAGGAACCAAGAAAGAGTTGATAGTGCCCTACAATTAACAAAATGGAGTGGCAAAGAGGAAGAATAGGAGTATAGATGGAGTAGCCAAGACCGTGATCCATGATCAAGATCTACCTATGTTCTTATGGTTGGAGGCATGTAATACACTATATACTTGCAAATTAGGAGTCCTCATAGGGTTGTGGAGGACATGACTCTTGAGGAGGCTTTTACAAGATTGAGATCGAAGGTGAGTCACCTCCATATATTTTGCAGTCCAATGTATGTCCACATAACTTCAAAGAAGAGGATTAAACTGGAGCCCTCATTAGAGAGGGGCATTTTTGTTGGATATAGTGAGACTTCAAAGGCCTATAGAGTCTACATTCTAGGACAATAGAAGATAGTTGCCATAAGGGATGTCAACAATGTGTGGGCAAACTAGCTCACAAATGTAAAAATAAGCCTCATAAGGGACCAGATAATAATATGTGCATGTCGTAGGGCCCTCCAAAGGCTCAATAATATCCTGAAGTGCCATATTGAGGAACAAATTCCTCGGAATATGACAGACAAGGGGGTGGCCCCTTGTTCTCCAAGTAGTAGACCTGTTGTGCTCCCAATGGGTATGAGGTCACATAGATGACCCCAAGGGTCTCCATATGAATCATAGATCCTCTGTAAGGATCCAAGTGGTGAAGTGAATGCTGCCATGACATCGTACAAGTCTTGGGACACCTGTTAAGAGTGTGGGACTCCTGTGGGGGCCTACTAGGCATAATGTACCAAGCATATCAGCATCATCCCAAAAGTGGATAGCTAGTAATCTCTAAGCCTCCATGAAGATCAGTGGAGTGATTTTTGTTGTTGTAGAGGCCAATGGCTCTCTATGCACACCCTACATGTGCCAATGTAGACCTCTTGGGTTAGGATCCCATAGAGGGAAACCAAACTCAAATAGAAACCACCTCTAATCCTGCATAAGATCCAATGTGTCCCATAGGCTTCCAGTACAACCAGTCATTAAAATAATCGGGTAAAAGAGCTTACAAATCATGGATAACAACGAGGGTACTTGATAATGGCATGCCCTTCCGTAGTGGGCTTTGGCATGTGTTAGTGTCTCCAGGCTCCAAAGGGGATTAGCGAAGTACCTTAAAAGGGGATAGTATGTCCAAGGTAGATCCCTCTAATGGGGGTGGCAAGTGACAAATAAGTGAGGTGAAATAGGGAATGTGAGGGGCAGTGCTAGGCCACATAGTGGGGCATCGAGGTAGCTAGATAAAGTGAAGCCCACACATGGGTATTTAATGTATAGGAGGGAGCAGTCGTGGTACATGAGGTATCCCGACTTTGATTTTTCCACCCTTCTTCATATACCTTTTGCCTTCTATGGATTTTCTTTAATTAACTGCTCGGGGCTCAAAGGACAAGAGCATGATGTGTAAGATATAAAAGTGATTACCCCCTTTTAGGTAGGGCGGTTCATTGCCCTCCAAGGGTCGAGACAATCATGAGTTTGTGAATGACAAAGGAGGCTCATCTAGGGCCTATGGAACCAGGGTGATGGCCAATGATTGGAGTAAAGCTCATGTAATGGTTTTTTCACACGCGCTAATTATTTTTGTCAGTCAGCCATCTTTTGCATCTTGTGGTACAATTTCCATTTAAATGTGGCCAATTATGCTTTCCACTTTTCTTTAAATTGCTTCAACCTTCGAGGCATCATTCTAGGCTTGACCCAAGGTGGGGGCAAGGGGATAGGGAGGCTAGCCCTATGTGGACCCAGGATGGGAGAAAAGATGAATGGGGGTATAGTGAGTGGAAAGGGAGTAATATGTGTGGGTAAAGGAGTGGGACCACGCACCCAATTCGAGGTTTCCCAAGTAGTACCACTCGAGAACCAAATGGTCAATGAAGGAGATCCCACAGGACTAAGGTCCAAGGGTAGCAACCAAAAGAGATCAAAGGGACAATAGCACAAACTGAGCCCACTCTTTCCGCCAAATCCCACCATCAATCCATACCGAGAAGTATCCATGATAAGTAAATCCAATATTCAATTACCAAATGACAAGACATACCTTTAGATTCAGGAGGCCCACCTTCAAACATATGATCAATACAAGTGGGTGTGGGACCACATGGATGGCTCAGGTGGTAGAGAAATGGCACAACGAGCTAGTAGAAGGCTGCAAGGGGTTGCTTGCTGCAAGCTAAGGCTCATCATGGAAAAAAATTTCACCTAGGATATCACCCACGAAGTGGTGGGTAACAGGCCACATTCAACAGGAAATAGTACCACAAAATGCAAAAGATGGTCGAGACAACCACAATTAGCAAATGGGCAAAAGCCAATACATGAGCTTCACTACCTTACATGGCCATCACCCTGGTTACGTAGGCCCTAGACGTGCCTCCTCAAGCATTGAAGAACCCATAATTGTCCCAACCCTTGATGGGCGATGAACTGCCCCACCTTAAAGGGGGTATCCACTGTTATACTTTACACATCATGCTCTCATTCACTTGAGCCCTGAGCAGTTAACCGAAGAAAAATCATAAAAGGCAAAAGGCATATGAAGAAGGGTGGAAAAATCAAGGTCGGGGTAACTCATATACCACGATTGCTCCCTCCTACACATCATTTAACTAAGTATGGGCTTCTCTTTCATTAGCTACCCTTGTACCATGGCATGTGACCCGTGTTTTCCCCTTCATCCCCTACTCCATTCCATCACTTTATCACATGCCACCACCATTTGAAGGATGTGCCATGGACATACCACCCCCTTAGAAGCAGAAACCACCTAATAGAGTGCTTGAATAAACTACCTTTGAGCTTGGAGACATTTGCACATGCCAAAGCCCACTATGGAAGGGCATGTTGTTATGAAGTGCCCACCTATTTTCCATGGTTTGCAAACTCTTTTACTTGGTTTCCTTAATGACTTGTTGTACTGAAGGTGAAGGGGACGCATTGGATCTTATGTAGGATTACAGATGGTCTCCATTTTGGGTTTGGTCTCCCTATACGGGGTCCTAATCCTCCAGAGGGATACATTGGCACATGTAGGGTGTATGTAGAGAGCCATGGGCCTCCACAGCAACAAATAGCATTCCATGGATCCCCAAGGTCATTCAGAGATTGCTCATGGTTTAGCTATCAAGGAAGATGCACCTAGTTCACCATGCCCAACCGGCTCCACAGTTGCACCATACACTTCGGGATCTATATGGAGATGTGGCATCACTTATATAATCATCCTAGCACTTGCAGATGGTCTACAGGCATCTTCGATCTGTTTGGAGACCCATGAGGACATTTTTGTGCTCCCACATCCATTTAGGAGCACCACAAGTTTAGTACTTGGAGAACAAAGGGCCAACCCCTTGTCCACTACTTTTGGAGTCCTAATTTACATTATGACACCTACGGACTTCATTAGGCCTCCTTTAAGGCCCAACGACACATGTTATTGATCATCCGACCCTCTTAAGAGGCTTACTCCTTTGTTATTGAACTAGTTTGGTGGGCTTGTCACCAAAAATACTTGTTAGTTTGCACATTATTTTAGTCTAGGGGCTAAATTAGGCCAAAATAAACTAAATCGAATTCATTAGACATTGTATAAATAAGTGATGAGTTGATTCCTTCTCTCATCATCACTTATATTGATCATATTTTCTTGTGAGATTTTCGCTATTCTCTTTGGAGGACGAAATTGGATGGATGGATGAATTTTGATGTTTGGAAATCTTCATTTTTGTCTTGGAGCTTCTATATTGGTATATGATGATGATTGGATCTACTTTTTCTCACATGTAGGTGCTCTTTTAATGCTATTTTGTCATTCTTTTCTATGTCACATAAATGATGTTGCGATTTTTGCTATACTAGGCCGAAATTTTGTTGCTTTTCTTGGGTAGAAGGGTATAAATTTCTCTTCAAATCACTTGAGCCTCTAGAGTTGAATTTTCGGGAGAAGGATCTCGTCGAGACTTCACTTTCCCCTTTGCCCTTTTCTATTGTTCATCATCTTGAGTCTTCATCAAGTGATCCCCTCACCTCTTGTCATATGATCTCAAGTGACTGTGAGCCCTTTCCCCCTTCCAAGTATAGTGTCGAGGAAGAGCCCCTCATTAATTATACTTTACCTCCTTGGACACACCCTCAGGGTTTTGATCACTCCATGACCTCCCCTCTCCAATGTGACCATCACCTTGAGCAACCTATTTGTTGAACTCCTTTCCCTCACCCTTTGTTCCCCTCTCATCACAACCTTGTGGCAACTACAAAGCACGATATAATGAGTAATGATTGTGAAAAGAAGTTCTTATAGATAATCATTTATTACACCATTGTGTACTTAGAGGGAAGGCTCCGCATTTCTAGATTAACTTGTGTTCCGTCTCCTAGGGATTCCCCATACCTCACATGGAAACCATATTTCCCATACCTCACATGGAAACCATATTTTCCCACCTCCCGCTCGCAACATCCTCCATGTGTTTGGGTTTGCATTTGCTACATGAATAATCATATATGCAAGCATAGTTATATTGATTTGATGATATGTTGGTTGCACTAGATTTATGATTACACTTAATATTAGCTTCGTTGTATGCATGTTAGCGTACGATGCATTGCATGCTCATTTTCTCATTACAATTAACATCATATGATATTTCTCATGGCATTAGATGCATTTAGATTAAATTTGCATTATATTTACTTTCTTGTTGATTTTATGACCTAACACTAAGCATGGGTGATCATAAGACACCATAGAAACATGTTGCCCCATGCATTTAGTTTTTGATGTGCAGGTAACAAGTCTATGGTAACCAAGAGATTGTTGGTGTTCTCATGACCACCCGTTCAAGTAGCATTGACCACTTGTCCGAGAGCTCATGTCCCAGTTGGAGCCAAATGTTACCCACAATTTTGTGGGTGATATTCCTAAGAGAAATTTTTTCTCCATGATGGTCCTTAGCCATCAACCACCAACTAGCTCACTGAGCCATTTCTCTGCCATCGAAGCCAACCATGTGGTCCCTCACCCATCTGTCATGATCGTATGTTTGAAGGTGGGCCTTCCAAACCTAAAGGTATGCCTTGTCATTTGGTGATTGAATATTTTAGTTTACTTATCGTGGAAACTCTTGGACATGGATTAATGGGAGGATTTGGCAGAAAGAGTGGACTAGATATGTGCTCAAATCCCCTAGGTCTCTTTGGATGTTAACCTTGGACCCTAGTCCCGTGTGATCTCATTTATTGACCTTTAAGCTTTGGGGATGGTACTACATGGTAAACCCAATTTTGGTTGTGTGGTCCCGCTCCTCGATCCACATATATCACCCCCTTCTGCTCATTATAATTCCATTCATCACTACTCCCACCTAGGTCCACATTCCTCCACTAGGTCCACACAGGGTCAGCCACCCCCTCTCCTTGGCCCACACCTTGGGTTGGGCCTGGAATGATGCCTAGAGGTTGATGCAAAAGAAAAGAAAAGAAAAAAACATAATCGACCATATTCAACAGGAAATTCTACCAAAAAATGCAATAGATAGCCTAGACAAACACATTTAGCATGTGGGCAAAAGCCAATACATGAGCTCTACCCCCTTGCATGACCATCACCTTGGTTCCTATAGGACCTAGATGAGCCACCTCTATCATTCAAGAACCCATGATTGTCCCAACCCTTGGTGGACGATGAACTACCCCACCTTCAAGGGGGTATCCACTGCTATACTTTACACATCATCCTCTCATTCACTTGAGCCCCGAGCAGTGAATCGAAGAAAAATCATAAAAGGCAAAAGGCATATGAAGAAAGGTTGAAAAATCAAAGTCAGGGTAACTCATGTACCGTGATTGCTCCCTCCTACACATCATTTACCCAAATATGGGCTTCCCTTTCATTAGCTACCCTTGTACCTTGGCATGTGACCCAAGTTTTCCCCTTCATCCCCTACTATGTTCCATCACTTTATCACATGCCACCACCATTTGAAGGATGTACCATGGGCATACCACCCCCTTTAGAAGCAAAAACCACCTAATAGGGTGCTTGGCTAACGCCCCTTTGAGCTTGGAGACATTTGCACATGCCAAAGCCCACAATCGAAGGACATTCTGTTATGAAGTGCCCACCTGTTTTCCATGGTTTGCAAACTCTTTTACTTGATTTCTTTAATGACTTGGTGTACTGAAGGGCAAGGGGATGCATTGAATCTTATGCAAGATTACAAATGCTCTCCATTTTGGGTTAGGTTTCCCTATACAGGGTCCTAACCCTCCAAAGGGCTACACTGGCACATGTAGGGTGTGTGTAAAGAGCCATGGGCCTCCACATCAGCAGATAGCATTCCCTGGATCCCCAGGGTCATTCAAAGATTTCTTGTGGTTCACCTATTGGACAAGGAAGATGCACCTGGTTCACCATGCCCAATGGGCTCCACAGTTGCACCATACACTTGGAAGATGGTCCAAGATCTATATGATGATGTGGCATCACTTATATTATGATCCTAGCCCTTGCAAATGGTCTACAAGCATCTTCGATCTATTTGGAGACCCATGAGGACATTTTTGTGCTCCCACATCCATTTGGGAGCACCACAGGTTTATTACTTGGAGAACAAGGGGCCAACCCCTTGTCCACTACTTTTGGAGTCCTATTTTACATTATGGCACCTATGGACTTCATGGGGCCTCCTCTAAGGCCCAACGACACATGTTACTGATCATTTGACCCTCTTGAGAGGCTTACTCCTTTGTTATTGAGCCAATTTGGTGGGCTTGTCACCAAAAATATTTGTTTTTAGCACATTATTTTATTCTAGGGGCTAAATTAAGCCAAAATAAGCTAAATCGAATTCATTAGACATTGTATAAATAGATGAAGTGTTGATTCATTCTCTCATCATCACTTGGATTGATCATATTTTCTTGTGAGATTTTCGCTATTCTCTTTGGAGGACGAAATTGGATGGATGGATGATTTTTAATGTTTCGATATCTTCATTTTTGTCATGGAGGTTCTATATTGACATATGATGATGATTGGATATACATTTTCTCACATGCAAGTGCTCTTTTAATGCTATTTTGTCATCCTTTTCTATGTCACATAAATGATGTTGTGATGTTTTCTATACTAGGCCGAAATTTTGCTGATTTTCTTGGCTAAAAGGGTATAAATTTGTCTTTTGTTAGTGTTGCATCATGTTATGGGCCATGTTTCAATAAGTGAATGTTCCTAGAGATATTTCATTGAAATTTATCTTGACTAGTCATCACATATTGCAAATTGAAGTATAAAGACCTTGAAGCAGTTTTTCTCATGCTCTAATTGACATGAGAAATTGTTCTAGAGGACTTCTTGACTGAAAGAAACCATCCTAAGCATTGGAATCATCTTGACTCCATTTCTCCCAAAGGATTAGGCATTGATCCTCCATAGGTGATCACCTAAAAACATATTTTTCTCACCTCTCCCTCTTTCTCTCTAGAACTAGAATACATAGGTCACCAAGGGCATTAATTACCTCATAATTTAGCCATCCAAACACTTTGATTTTTGGTTTATATTTGCGTTGGTGTTTGCTCTAGAGGCCCTCCAAATTTGAAGCAAATCCGACGGTGGGATCTCGAGATATTGCAAGCCCTAGCTGAAGGACTATTTCTTGCCCTAATTTTCCCTTGACTAGTAACCTCATTGGGATTATTGCATCAATTTCAAATAAAATTTCTCCTTTAATCCCTTTCTCCCCCTCAATTAGGTCAAGCACACTCTTGGTTGATCAACTGCATACCCTTGACCTAATTTTGGGCCCACTTGGTTGTGCAACTCATTGGAGCCAGTTTGACAAAGACCACTTGGAAACCAAATTTCCACAAGGGTTTTGAGGTCTAGGAATCTCCTTTACAAGTCATACCTTTGAACCCTAGCCCTTCAAATTTTCCTTGCTCTTCCTAAAGAGCCTTTCACCTTGCTTTCCAAGCAAGTAAGCCATATATTTGAGCCTCTCTTGTGAATAGGCTTTTAGGATCACCTTTCATCCCATCATTGATCCAATCATTATCATGATCCTTGTTGTAAAAAGTAGGGAGCTTTAACTAAGGTGACAATGGGATATTGCTCCATTGTTGCGCTTGACCTAGCAGTTTCACCTCTAGGATCCCCTTCTAGGACCCTTGCTAGTTTGAGCAGTGACAACACCTCCTAAGCTTTTTCAAAGTTCATCTTCTCAGAGGCTGTGGGCATAGAAGGCTAGCTCCTCTCTTGTAAAACTTCATTCACCATTGGAGGTTAAGCTTTGGAATACCAAGAGAAACCCAACATCTTCAATCTTGAGAGCACTCTTATTGTACTTACTTTAGTCTCTAATTCTAACTTTCAAGAAGGAAGTCTAGTACTTGAAAAGACTCATATGTTGTAAAAATTCCTCTTGAAGTTTTTTTTACTTGAGACCTTTAGGGAAGGTTTCTCATCTTTGTAACAATCTAATAAAAAGGCCTAGTTTTTCTTATGGGGGCTCGGGTTTCACCCAAGGCATCATTTTCTCCTTATTTAGAAGGAGAAACATGTGGGTGGATTGATCTTGCATTGTTTTCTTAGTTTTCATTTTGCATGCCTTAAGAATTAACACAATTTCACCATCACAATCTAACTTTCTAAATTTAATTTTGCTACAAGTTTCCATTTTATATTTTGCATTTGAGTTTTGCTTTTAAGTACAAACTGGAAATATCAGTTTGGAGCAACTTATTTCATCATATGCAAGCATCTCAATTCATGTAAAAAAGTTTGATTAACAATTTGCTTCATGTTTGCCTCACTATAGGCTCATTGTTTACTTGCTCATATATTTGAAAGTTATTTGCTCACCTTACAAGCATATCATACTTTGAAACTTCATCTCATTTCATTGTTTTAGCTGGTTGATCATTGATATATCATTTGTTAAAGCACTTACTTTGAGCAACTTACAATCTTATGTGGTTATGAAGTTTATGTTTTTGTATCTTGTACAATTTTGAGCAATTATCTAAGTTATTTCATTGAGTATATTTCCATTTACTTGAAGCATTTTCTTTTACAAGCACTAATAAACTTACTTGGATTTCATTTAGGCATATTAGCATAACTTGCATCTCTAATAAAAGTTTACCTCCAAGCATAAGCTTGGTTGAAAGACATCTCTTAGGGACCCCTTTCTTTCATCAAATTGAGGGACATAAAACCTCTTATGTGGTTAACACGGTGACCTTGCAGTCGTCAAAGCCATGGTGTCTGTAGTGCCGGAGGCATTGGGTGTGTTGGGTAATCCAAGGAAGATATCATTAATATAATGTTGGCTATCTTTCCTTGGACCCCTTACACAATTTACATAAGAGACTTGTTTCAAAATAGTGGAAAGAAAGTCATATCTAGACTAGGCATTTAGATTAAAATTAACCAAGATAATTGCATTTAATCTTAGTTTAAGTGCATTTCATGCTAACACATTGTACTTGTCATTGATGCAAATATTTTAATTATCTTATATAGGCAAGTATCATCTTGTTTCACTTTTGCAAGTAAAGTATAATTTGTTCCCTTTGCAAGCCATCCTATATTGTTTCCTTACATGCTTTGGATTTGTGAATGATTATATATTTTGAGAGCATTTCTTGAAAGCAAAATTTTATATCTTGCTAACATCTTGTGTTTGATTGACAGGGTTACTTGTGTTTGGAAACACTTCATTTTTCTTGAGCAAGTATTATTTATTTTTAAGCAATATTGAAGGCACTGGTTTTATGTATGCAAATATTTGATTCATGTGTTGCTGGTTATATATTTCATTTCATATTACTCATAATCTTAAAAGCAATCCAATTCACTCTAACATCTCCTAGAAACCTCACATCCTTTTTAACTTAATTTTCCATTTAGGGACCACCCCCCTTAGCTTACTTAGGAGAGAGCTTATACGGAGAAAGAGTTGGGAATGGGTGACAGCCCCATCTCTTAAATTTTCCACCAACCACACCTTGTGGGGTTAAGGGTTTTTCTCACTAACTTAGGTGTATGTGACAAAGGGCAACAAGACCCTCTGCTGCACTACTACACTATTGATCTATTGATGTCTAGGTGACCTCATTTGCTTGCTAGTAAGGGATTTGGTTTGGTGATGTCTCTAAGGTCTCTTATTGGGGGGGGGGGGGGTGTGAATGGTTCCTCTGGTCCGCATTGATTTGGAGGTAAAAGAAATGTTGTCATCAACCCAAGTCTTAGTGCCCCTATCTAATGAGAGCACCATAAAGAAGGTAATCCACTGAACAAGATCTGACCTAGGAGGTTGGAAAGTGTGGGAACGAAGTCGGAGGGCCTCTTGCATGTAAGGGATAGACATCTCTAGACTAAGAATTGGAAGAAACTAGAAAGAGTCTGGGTCACCCTAAATAGGCAAGAACTCTCTCAAGCATCTCATAATAAGTGGGGCAACAAAAGTTGAAGAGCTCCTTCGACTCAATCTCTCGAAGATGACATAGCTACCACATCCTATCTAAATGGTCTATCTTGTGGTCAATCTCAATCCGTATTTGATGAGAGTTGACTCTAAACTATCCTAAGGGAACCCGAAGGGTGTGAATCCAATGGCAAAGTGTGGAATGGGCACGAACGATGAGTCCATCCCTCATCATCATGAAGTTCTCAACATAAAAGGCCATCTTTAGACGTAACTCACCTTGAGGGTTTATCCAAGTGACTTGTATTTATTGCCTAAAGATATCCTCGCGAATGATTGTATTTGTTTCCTATTTGGTTGATAAGAGGTGGATGGGTGCACACAAGTAAATCGAGGTAGTCAATCCAATGTAATACCCCAACCGAAGTAAGGAGATCCTCCTCGTCCAAGATGGTGCACTCTCCACCAAGTTGTTAGTTCAATGCCTCCTCTTCCATGGTGGTCCACTATCCAAGTGTCCTTGTGCAAGGTGCCCCTCTAATTGTGTGCCACATGTCTTCTCATGTGCTTAATCCTACTCTCATGTGTGCGAATGTGGTCGCTAAGCTCTAATGTTCCTCCTCAAAATGTGTTTGCCAACATCCATGAAGTATGCTCCTCAACCCAAGCATTCTAAAGTCATGCATCCAACCTTCAAGGTGTATATCACACAGTCCCAAGCTCCTAGGGCTCAGTACCATCCTCCAAATGCCTAGTGCTTCTCGTCATAGGTAGTATCTGCCCTAATTGAGCAACAAACTCTCCCATTGCATCCACCCAATTGGTTTGTCAACGCCAAACAAGGTAACAACTTCATAGGTAACAGCACCAACACACTAACCAAGGTCAAGCATCTAGCCAAATTAAGCCATCCATATGTCCATGAAGCATCACCAAGCAGCCAAGAGACATAGCTCTCTCCTAGCAAGGTGAAAACACTTTTGGATTAACATCAAATGCTAACAATTATGTAGATAGGGTTTTAGGTCAGAATCAAGTCTCAATGTTTTAATAGTTTTGCAAGCCATAGCTTTACTTACTTAAGTGTCATACGCTCCCAAGGCTATTAACATTAATGCAAATCAGAGATGCAAAAGAAAATAAGCGTCAATTGGATCACAAACCTTGCCAGGAACTGAAAGTATTGCATATGCTTCTCCAATCATTTGAAACAATTTCTGTGCATCCTTGCGGACCTCCTCCTCGCATTCGTTTAAGAGTCCATCATCTCCAGCATCATTTCGCACCAAGAACTGCCCAGCCTGTAACATTATTCGGAAAGAAGTTAAGGAAAATAATAAAACCAACAATGACAACAAATATCATATCACAGGCCAATGGCTTACAAAAGTAAAGAACCAAGTATATTATTATCACTGAGGCGTTTAGTTCAAAATTAGAAACTCCTCAAAAGATAGTGACCATACTCGTGGATAAATTTCTAACTGTACTATTGACTCATCTAGATGAACTAATCCCAACATAAATCCATCGGAAACTATGGCCTTATGTGGAGAACCACAATCCTGCCAGGAAGCAGGGAAACTAAAAACAAATAAAATTGTTGTGGACATCAACACCACAAATCAATCGCATAAACTGTATTGAAACTGAAAGTAAACCTTGTCCGGATGATGTTTAAGAGCTGCCTTTCGATACGACTTCTTGATCTCAGCAGCACTACTTGAAGGTTCAACACCCCTGTAATCATGAAGAACATCCCAGGGCATATGAATTCTTGATGTACTAATATAGTCTGCAATGCTTCCTGAAGCAGTTTATCTCTCATACAACTAAGCAATATGAATCAAGGCCGTTTACATGAAATAAAAGAAAGGCTAACGAAATATGCATTACATCAAGGCCACTTCCATAAATGTTGTCATGCAATGATATGTCCTTTTACATAAACATCTAAATATGAATGTTCTATTCACATATAAACTGGAAAGCAATTTGAAGTATATAAAATGACTACATAATACGGATTCAGTCCATTATTCTTGGTGATATATTCAAAAATGATCTCTTACACAAGGGGTACTCACAATAATTAATGCCACAGAAACAAAGGAAAGAAAGAAATTATATTTATAACTATTGCTGGCCGAAAGGTGGTAATGGGAACCGTTGAATACATCATATTTAGCATACCAGGGGAGGGCATAAAGCATCTCCAAGGTAGATGGAGAAAATAAAAAGAAAAATGGTACAAACAATACAGCATATAAGCAGGTATATTGTAAATACCACCATAAATGTCCCTATGGTTAGCAGAACCAGCAGGCTTGGACCAGTTTGGAGGATTTCTGGTCTGGAATAGTCCTCTGAACCAGTTTCAGATTGGTTTATTCTTTGAATCAGCTGGGTCAGTCTCCGAATCAGTCAAACCTGAACTGGCCTAACCGGTTAGTTCAGATCCCAAACCGGCAAGTTCAATGCTGCCCTGAACCACACACTAATAACCAGAAAATAATATACTGGAAAAAATTAGAAAGAAAAGGAGGGGTAACTGGTTAGTTAAGACTCCAAACTGGCAAGTTCAATACTGCCCTGGTCCACACACATAACCAGAAATGAAGAAAGTGGGGACACTTATTAGAATTGTATTTTTATTTTAATATTATTTCTCGAAGTTAATGTTGACATTTGTCATTAAATTAAATTTTAACATTAAAAATTAAAATGAGACCCCTTATTTGATGATGGAAAACAAGCCATCAGAACTCACATGGAGAAGAAGATAGAAACTGAGGTGTTTTTCAGCGTTCACCATACCTGATAAAATTTTCAGCATTTTAGCATACATGCAAAACAGACATTTCTACCCCTTCTGCACCCTTAGAGTTGGAAATTGTCAGATTCTAAGAGTGAGACCTGGAGGGGGAATAGATTGCTCAGTGATGGCAACTGATTGAAACTTTCATGTAGAAAATTTGTGTCATGTAGCCCCACCTGGTTTCAAGTTATTTTGCACATCAAGTTTAATGCCCAAACCCCATTGTTCATTGCTGAGATTTAAACTTGAATGTAAATGCAATTAAAAGACTAGAAGCTACCACTAATTTTTTTTACAAATCAGCTGATAAATTTCACAAGCATGGACAAAATTTAGAAACTAATATTTGGTCAATCAGACTTTGGAAAATCCCCATAGGGAGAACCACCAGGAAGAGAATTTTTATTTGCTTTTTCTCAGAGAAATTTAGAGCATTATCTACATAATAGGGGTACTTACTACTTATCTCCCTCCTAGAAATTCATGCAGTTCCTCAAAAACCGTGCTTCTGTCTAGAAATTCATGCCACATTCCAGCACATCTCTCCTTGAAATTTGTGCAACTGTCCAGACTTCTCTGCCCTCGAATTTCATGCTACAGTCTGACATATCTGCCCTAGAAATTCACACCTTAGACTGACTTTTCTGCCCTCGAAATTTGTGCTTCAGACTAGCAATTTCCTCGAAATTTGTGATGTCAGACCAGCAATAAATGCAGCCTAACTCCCTCAAAATATGTACTGAGTCTTCTCCTCGATTTTCGGGCTGCTGTACCTCCTATACCTTCTCAGTTTGCATGCTTCTGTACAGTCTTTCCTAGCTGCAAGTGCTTGCTATTTCAGCCTTCTCCTCTAGCTTATCTTTTCCTCTCCTCTTCTCCAAATCTACACATGAAGAATAACTGAGCCTCCATTTGCCTTCCCTCACCCCTTTTACTCTCCATAAGGATAAGAAGACTTATCCCTATGACAAAGATCTGAGATTAGATCTCAGCTTCTCTTGATCAAGGGTGGAGATTTAATCTCACATTGAGCCCCCCTCATGTCTCCCCCTTCATTAATGACCCCCTCTAGTCACTTTAATAATGTGTTGTAGCATGTACTTTTTGCCTCACACAGTCTCTTTAATATTATAAAAGTACAATCTACTTTTAGACCACATAAAGCGACTAAAAAGTCACATGACTTTAATGATCTCATAAAGTCACACTAAAGGGGTGGGTTCACTTGTTTTCCTAGGTTTAGGCAAAAAGCACTAGGAAACACCTCCTTGGTACTTTTTTCAAAACACTCTTACCGAGGAAGGTGTTTCTCACCACTCCCATCTTATCCCTGAAGGTAGACATACTTGCCCCTTAGCAAGGGCTTGGTGAGAATGTCTGCAACCTATTCATGAGTGGATATGTACTCTAGCTTCACTACCCCCTTTTGAACACAATGTCGGATGGAGTGGTATTTGATCTTGTTGTCGCACATAATGTCTAGGCACCACGACAACGACTCAGATCAGGGGCTATCACACTGATCCATCTCTCTGTTTGAGTTGTCTCCCAATAGTAGACTAAGTGGGGTAGACCCTATGGAAATGGAATGAGTTAAGATTAGTTGGGGACCAACCAAACTAGGAGACACAGTTAAGCAAACAACACTTGTTTAGATTGCGCAAGATTTTGAAGGATTCAAATTGATTTGAGGAAAATGATATCAGTGCCTTGTGGAGTCAACTATTTTGCGAAGGAAATAAAGTCCAAGTAATGGATGGGAAACTGTTGTTGAATGATTCGACTACCTTATATGCAAATGCAAAACTTAAAGCTATGTGAAATGTAGGGACTTGGTTAATTTTAGTTAAATGCATGTTTTAAGTTTGATCCTTTAATTTTCTGTTGACCAAGCTTATGCTTGGAAGTAAAATTTTAATGTGCAAATACTAGCTTAGTATGCAAATGCAAAGCTAAATGATGTGATGGCGAAAGAAGGGCCTAAAATTATTTCTGAAATATGTCGTGAGTGTTTTTTTAACTTAAGGCTCAGAAAAATGATCTTAATGCGAACACAAATACTTATACCAGCTATGTAAAATATGAAGTCTACACAAATAATTACTAAAATATACAATAGGAAACTAATGTAAAATGTTGGAAATAAAACACTTAATATTTAGAAATCCATTTGTATGAGGTACTCAATCAGAGATCATTAGATCCATAAGTAAAACTAAATTAGTCCTACTGAATGAGCATGTAAAAACAAATGTACTTCAAAAATTAGATTAAATGTTCAGATCACAACAATCAGGTGCAAAGTTTGAAATATCAGCTCTAGTAATCTGCTCTTAAAACAAATGACAATGCTAGCAATTTATTTTAAAACCAGGGGTCCTATTATCATGCAAGATTCAGATTTTTTCTATATAACAACAGAAACTTCAAATGACAAACTGATAATTAATAATTCAGAAAATTTCTAAGTTTAACTATTTCCAATCTAGTGATGCATTTGATCTTAAAACTCAGAAATAAATTACTGAAAAAGCAATGAAATAATATTCATAAATTTGTCAATTAGCATGCAATAGTTTCTGCAAATAATTCTATTTCTAAAATGTACTGCAATAAAAGACTGCAAACTAAATTTGTTGCTAAACTTTAGTTACCTAGAATTTTATGCCAGTATTAGTCGTGCTTTCAATTAGATCAATGAAATGACGTAAGGGTTTAGAGGATGTGCACCAATCAGACCTTAGGGGCTTGAAAATACTTGACGACAAGTTGCCCAAGTCACTGAAAATCTTCCAATCCAAATGCCAACTCAAAAAAAATTTGTTAAAAATTTGTTAAATGTTTTTGGGAATTTTATGGAAAAAATTAGTGAAAAAATTATGTTGAAAGAGGAGAGGCTTGAGGGTGGAGATGAGGCAACGAAAGGAAGGAGGCCCAAATGAAGGGGAGGCCGGGAAGAAGGGGAGACCAAGAAGAGAAGGCCGAGAAAAAGAAAAGTGAGGCCGACAGGAAAGAAAGGGAGCAGGGGGCTGGAGATGGCCAGCACAGGGCTTCAAGGCCCTAAAAAAATTGCCCACGATCTTCCTGAAAATTTTCTTCAACCTGCAAATAAACTAGAGATCAAATCTCGTCTTCAAAATCCACAAAAATCGTCCGCAATCTTCAGATCTGTTCCTGCACAAATAAAAGGTAGAAAACCCCAAAACATGTATATACAAAAATATGAAACACCCAAAACCCCAATGAATTTAAAAATTCGAAATTTACAAATCTACAATAATATTCTATAGATCTAGCAGATCTACAAATCAAAGCTCTCTATTAAGCCAGATCTAAACAATTTTGCACAAATTTATAAATAAACTGGAAGTTTTAAATAAAGGCACAAGCCCAAGAAAAACCATGCAAATAAAATATTTTGTAAGATGACTTCAGAATTTAAAAACAGTAGGCTCTTTAGCTTCTGTAATATGAGAGTCAGTTGGTCTAGCTGAGGACTTCCCCAAATACCCTCCTGAATGATAAATTTTGCACACTTAGATCTGATTGTTAGATTAATAGAGATTCAAAATCATAAGATTATCAAGAAATAGAGATACCTACTAGTTATATCAAACCATAATGATATTGTAAAAACCCATAAATTTGTGCAAGATACTTGTGCACAAATCAATCCTTAAAGGCTATTATCCAGCAAATACAAATAAAAACAACAAAATATTAAGAACAATATTACCACATAAATCTAAAAGAGAAATGCCATGGTTTGAAACCCCAAAGCCTTTGCGTTTTATTAACCAGAAAAAGTTACAAGAGCTTTCGCAGAGCAAGTACACATTTGAAAAATTGGATCCAAATATTGGAAAGAGACCTCTAATTTATAGATAAATTCTCCAATGGCTAGTTGGCTTGATCCCCGTCAAAGCAATCTCAACCGTTGATGAAGATCAAATGATCTTTTAATCATCAACATTGAAATAAACTTATGTTTTGAGGAAATTCGAATTTCACTTTTAATTTTCTTTTAATTAAGTCAAAAATTATTATTTTGAGTTAATTGTCTCAAAAAATTGACTTTGACTTAACTACTATGGCCCAAGGGTCCAAACTATCTTGAAATTTTCAATATTCCCTTGGCCAAAGACCTCCAAAAATTAAAAACTTTAAAACCCACGAATTTTAAATGTTGGAGGATTTAATTTTTCCAAGGACCTAAATTAATTAAATTTCTAGCTTTAGCATTTTAATTTATTTTAGCCAAAAAAAATTATTAATTGACTAACGAGGGGATTATTAATTTTTCCAACCCTCTAATACTTTAGCATTATAGCTAAAATATTATTTACATGAAATATTACATTTCTAACCCATGAAGGGGGAACACCCGTTCGTTATAGACCCTCAACATTTACCTAGTTATGCAACTCAAAATATGATATAATAGACTAAATGACTTGTAATAAAATAATCTAACCAAATAGTTAGAATTATTACCAAATCACTTTTACAAAGACTCAATAAATAACACTAGGACTCATTTAAAATCATGACGACAAAATCCACCCTAGCTTTGGAGTGAGGTTGGAGGGAAAAACTATGTCGATCATCTATGTTTAGAAACACACATGAATCAGTTAGACAAAAAACTTCTTAGGATAGGAATCATCATTAAAAAAAAAAAAAATTACCTAGATCGTTACATACATTTGTCTTACTAGGATCATTACATCACAAAATGCAGAATGGGTTTACAAAACTCCAGTGTACATATAGCTGATAATGATGGATCTGTGGATCATCTAAGTGCTCAGACATGATGGAAATCTATGCGCAGAAAAATGTACAGCTATGGGGTAGTTGACATGGAGTAGTCAATATATCTCAATATGCTTTGACCTGTCATGAGATACTGCATTCTCTGTGAGTTTAATACAATTGCAATTATCACAGCAAATCGTAGTTGGCCTCAGCCACTGGCCAAATAAGCCATACCACATCTTGTGAAGCCAAACAGTTGCACAACTAGCTTGACTAGCTACAATGTACTCAGCGCCACTGATCTTTGCTTTCCTGTTGAACCACGACACCACTAACGAACCCAACATGAAACAACATCCAGATGTACTCTTCTTGTCACTAGCACTACCTACCCAATCTGAGTCTGTAGAACCTGTCAACCTGATCCCATCCCCCTGGACATAGTCCACTCCATAATCCAATGTGCCTTGTAGGTACAACAACACATGTTTTACAACCACCCAATGCACCCTCCTGGGCTCCATCATAAACTAACTCATGTGTTGATTGCAAAACAAATATCTGGTCTAGTGTTGACCAAATACATCAATAAACTGATCACCTGACGATATAAAGTGGGGTCTACCAACTCGGAATTAGAAGCATGCAACTTCTTCTCGTTGGAAATCATCGATGTGGCCATTGTCCTGCAGTCTTCCATACGAAATCTCCTCAATATGTCCCATGCTTACCTGCCCTGGCCCAAAAAGATATACCCATCCTCCTACCAAACCTCCAAACCCAAAAAATAATGCATTAGTCCTATATAAATCATCTCAAAGTTTGAAGCAAGACCTCTCTTGTAGTGCTCAATGAGTCTCTCCTCTCCTGTAATGAATAAATCATCAACATACAATACAAGAATGAGCGGATCCTCACCAACTACAATGTAACATAGGTTCGGATCCGCATCATTCTTCTTGAAACCCATGTGCTGCAAGTAGGAGTTAATCCTCAAGTACCATGCTCTCGGGGCCTGCTTCAAACCATATAAGGCTTTCTTAAGCTTGCATACATGAGACTCTCTCCCATGCAAAGCCTTGTGGCTACTCAATATAAACCTCCTCCTATATGACTCCATTGAGAGAGGTGGTCTTCACATCCAACTGGTGGATCTTTCAACCCATCTCTATTACAGTGGAGATCACTCTACCGTAATTGAAGTGTATCGAACCACTGGTGTGAAAGGCTCATAATCAACTCCCTCTTGTTAGTTTTTGTAGCATCAAAGGTGTTCTAGTCTCAAAACTTTGTGGAGAGGCTAAAACACATGAGTTCTCCATAACCCATAAATCGTTTTTGGAAATTCCACCTAGAAGTGTCTCAATTAGATTATTTGCCTATTTTTAATTATTTCTTAAGTCTAAACTTAGGAAAAGGGGTTAACTAATCATAATTAATTGAGATAAGGTGTGAATCATCTAGAAACTCACACAAATCGATAAGGAATTAATCTAGGCGCCTGATTAAGGTTTAATCTTGGTCGTTGGAGGTCCAGCAGAGTATTATAAGAAGAAGTCGATGGGTAGATGGAGAACACACCTGTGAGAACCACAGAGAGTTCGATTTTCAAGAGAGCCAGCAATGCTGGAAGAGTTCGAACTTCAGTAAGGAACCAAAGACAGAGGGGCAAAGACAGTGAAGTTAGAGGAAGATTTCCATATTTGGTGAGTGTGTTGCAGATAGAGGCCGAAATTTCTCCAGGAAGCTGTGCAGAGGTAGCGCAAAGGCTTCAGAGGGTAGTTCACTTTGTTGAGAAAGGAAGGCGCTTTTGGTTCCAATGGTTGGGCAGAGGCTCCAGAGGGCTGGAGAAGAATTTTCCTAGTAAGCAATAGGCATGACAGCTAGACTGGCAGTCAATTCAAGCAACACGTGTGGCATGCATCATCAAGTTGACACAAAGCATGTGCAGGCCAAGTTGGACGGCTAGCCTTTTAGAGCTCAGATAGAGTCAGGATTGCTCGGAGAGAGGGTAATTTCCCTCAGATTATTTTTGCCAGTATTTTCTCTGCAAGATAGCCGGTATTTGGCATCCAGATTGTACTCAGATAACTTCATTGCTACATAATAATATAAAACCTTCAACTACTGCACGGGTTTTCCCACATTGAGTTTTTCTAGGGACATTTGTCCAAAATAATTACGTTAATTTTGATGTGTGTATGCTAGCATATTTCTTAGTTTCCAACACTATAATTTTTCTGCAATTTTATTTGTGAAGGTTGCAGTGTGATTTATTCAGTATTTGTCGTAGCAAATAAATTGTTAAATTAATTAACAATTAGAAGAATAATCTCCAGCTACTGAAATAAGATTTCAGACTTGTAATTTTCACATGGTATCAGACCGTGATTGATCAGATGGGGAAGCACAAAAGCGGAGGCAAAAATTTGTTGTTCAAAGGGAGTAGCAAGACGAATTTCTGGAGGCTATGCAGAACCTAAGCTAGGCAGATCGAATTGCTTGGGGAAGTTTTCTTTTTTAGTGTAGGATTGGCAGAAAAATTCAGCTTTCCAATTGAGTAATTTCGTCAGGTAGAGGGAGCAGTAGTAGCTCAGATTTTCACTGAGCAAATTCCTTGTTTGGGCACAGAGGGTATTGCAGCAGTCTGCATAAGCAAAATCAACACCGGTTGGAAGAGAAATAACACACACGGAGGGAAAATTTCTCTTAGGGGATATCAAGTCTTAGAGATCTAAATAGTTCTAGTTGCAAATTGGCAATATTTGTGAGTAGAATTTCTCACTCCAAGAGGGAGTGCGTATAATAGATCCAGCAGCCAAGCAGAGGGAAAGAGGGAGATTTTTCTGACCAGTTTCAAAGATGGCCACAGCCGGGCTTAGAGATCAGGATAGGTTGGAGGGAGCCTCCAACTATGTCATCTAGAAAGCTAGGATCTCCTTCCTTTTGGATGAATATGGCCTGAAAGCCTACGTGGAGAATGTGGTAGCAGTACCCCAGGATGTCGATCAACTCAAGGAGTACAGAAAATAAATGGCGAAGACGAATGAAATGATTTTGGATGGAGTCTGAGATCATCTAGTCTCACATATGGCAGACAAAGGCACGACTTGTTACCGTTCAAACTAGCAGGGGTCCTATAAGGAGATCCTTGAAAGGTTACTACTAGGCTAACAGCAACAATGGAGCAATAGCCCATTGTCACCTCGACTAAAGCTCCCTACTCTTTATGGACTTTCACCGATGGGAGGAGATCCGTTATGATAAGGATCACGAAATGCATGGACCAATGGTAGGGCGAGAGGTGATCCTGGAAGCCTATTCACAAGAGAGGCTCAAATATGTGGCTTGATTGTCTTGGAAGAAAAGACAAAAGGCTCTCTAGGAAGGGCTTGGGGAAAATTTCTAGGGTTAGGTTTTGAGTGTGTCTTATAAAGGAGATCCCTAAGCCCTAGAATTCTTGTGGAGACTTGGGTTCCAGGTGATCTTTGAAGAATTAACCTTCATAGTGCATGGGACCACACGGGACCAAGTGGACCTGAGGTTTGGTCAAGGGGATAGGATTTAGCAACCAATGTTATGCTTGACCTAATTAGGGAGGGGAAAGGGATCAAGGAATGAATTTTCAATGAAAGGCAATGCAAGGATCGCAGTCAGGTTTCTAGCCTAAGGGAAACTAATGGCAAGAATTGGTCTTTAAGTTAGGGCTTGCGATGTCTCAAGATCCCACTGTCGGAATCTCATGAAATTTGGAGGGCTTCTTGAGGACACACTAGCGCAGTTGTGGACCAAAAATCCAAGTATTTGGATAACTAGATTGTGAGATAATTGATGCCTTATGTGACCTAGAGGACTAGACCTAGAGAAGAGGAAAGGGGAGAAGGAAAATAAGTTTAAAGTGATCACCTTTGGGTGGAACAATGCCTAATCCTTTGGGGATATTGGAGTCAAGTAGAATTATGACTATAGAACTTTGAATTTTCTAGGTCAAGGAGGCCTCAAAGACAACTTCACCTGGCACTAGGGCAACTTTATACTCCGTTTTGCAAGATAAATGGCTTGTCAAGATGAATTTTAGTAATGAAATATCCCTAGGAACATTCGTTCATTATACATGGCCCATAGATGAAGCATCCACTATCTAGAAACAAAATTTCCACAACTTCGCATAAGAGATGCAGCGAATAAGCCCTAGTATAGCAAAATCCCAACAACAATGTATGTGACAAGATTATAAAGAAATAATAGCATTAAAATGTACTTACATGTATAAGAATATATCCAACCATCCAAAAACTTGCCATCAAGAAGCTCCAAGACATATAAAAATTATCCAAACATCAAAATTCATTCCATGCTCCAAAATTTCGTCCTCCAAGAAGGATACCGAAAATCTCTAAAGAGATACTAGTTCCAAATCCAAGTGATGATGCTCAAATGAATCATCATCACTTCTATTTATACACTTCTAATGAGTTCGATTTAGCTACCTCAACCTACATTAGCCCCTAAAATAAAATAATGTGCAAAACAACTAACTTTTGGTGTCAAACCCACCAAACTAGCTCATAAACAAAAGAATAAGCCTCTCAAGAGGTCAAATGATCAATAATACATGTTGTTGGTGTTGAAATTTCTAAGTCTTACCCATTAGAAATTTTACTGCACTATCTGGTTTATTTCACCTACTTGTTTAATCACTGAACAAGTTATTTAACCAGATAAATTCTGAAATAAACACAAATGTAGTCTCAACCATCCACAGATCATCAACTGAAAGAAATAGACAAACACACAACAGACATCGTTATTTTTGGCCAATCGTCCCCAGAAAAACCCAACTTGGGAAAACCAATGCAGCGGTTCTGAAGGTTTTATTATTAAGCAACTTCTCTTGAGTACAACTGGATGCCAAACTGGCTCACCCGACAGAGAAATCAATCTGGCAGTAATACCTCTCTTCGGAAGCAGATATTCAACAAGTCTACTCCACGAAAGTCACTCCAACTCCTCTCTGAGGCTCTGCGTTAGCCTAGAACCCTCTACGTTGGCTCTCTGGCCCTCTGCATCAACCTACAGATGCTTTGCGCTGGCTCTCTACCCCTCTGTGTCACCCACACAGGCTCTCTACGCAGTCACTTTGGCCCTCTGCGTGGTTCTTATTGGCTCTGTGTCTGCCGCTCTGCCTCTACGCTGGTCTTCCGACACTATCTCTGCCTCTCCGTTATGCACTCACTACCGCTCGCTGCAATTCTAATCACTAGTTCAATTTCTCTCAGCAAACCCCGCTCTAGAAAATCGAACTAACTGATCAACTTGGTGTATCTCCAACTGACCCTCAAGCCTCCTCTTATACTTTTTATGTTGAGTCTTCAACAGTTGAGATTACATCTCTAATCAACGGCTAAGATTAGATTTGGCTTGATCCATGTCATTTAGAACCTTCTCACCCAGTTTTATATTAATACCCATTAATATGTTTATTTTCCTAAGTTTAGACTCAGGACCCAATTAAAAATATTAATTTTTTAATATCTCTCTAACCAGGTGGAATTTTCCCAAAACATTTCTAGGTCTTGGAGATATCATGTGCTTTAGCCTCTCCACCAATTTTCATGGCTAGAGCACATCCGTTGCTATCCCAAATCATCAGCTAGCAAAGCAGTAGCAGCAAGATAGGATAGAAATATTTTGCTTTAGGATTTGCTTACATCAGTCAACTAGTTGGCAGTCCTAGATGGTCTTTATGACCTACCTCCAACCAGATTTTATCATTTTTACAGTCCCAAACTAGGAGATTGCTATATTATCTCATTTTATAAATGATAAAAAATCATTAAGGTTGTTCCATAATAGCTACAGATATGAGCCACAAATGACTTAGACTTCTTGTTTGATGGAGACCTTCCACCGCCATGTAGCATTTAAAACTGAAAGCTACTGCATATGTTAATAATCCAACCTACATATTTCAATTAAACCCTTGGATCTAGCATTTTAACTATCCAAGGGTTTAATTGAAATATGTAGGTTTAACATATGCAGTAGCTTTCAGTTTTAAATGCTACGTGGCAGGTGGAAGGTCTCCATCAAACAGGAAGTCTGAGTCATTTGTGGCTCATATTTGTAGGACGTAGATACGCAGATTGGGTTATTAACATAAATAGTAGCAGTCAGCCATCCTCAAATGCTATGAGGCAGGCAGGTTTCAGTGGATTTGGGGAACAAAAAATAATTGAAACAAACTCTTGAACCTTCGAAGAACAAAACTAAGGTTCGAATATCGGAATATGGATGCGACGAAGTGTTAACAGTTATACCTTGGTCCCGAACGGTGATGAATAAGTCGGTAATGAATATGAGTGTGACGGATAATGTCAAACGATGATGAATAAGCCGGTGATGAATAAGTGCAGCTGTGCCTTCCTTGCCTTCCTCATGTTTCGCTTGTTCCTCGAGAGTAGGGTGCACTGTCGACAAAGAGGGACCACAGTGCACACTTTAACCTTTAACGAAAAGACAAAAACCTAAAATCATTCGCAGCATTTGCTTTTCACTTTCACCGGTTCTGGAAAACTTATAAGGGATCCATTTTCATTGACATGGAGTGATTTCCGCAAACCCTAGATCTGCCACTTGCCATTTTTTCCACGTATTCTAGCGAATCCGAGGATCTTGGCCCTCCCCCTGCTAGATCAGGTAACTTAGCTTGTCTCTTTATGGTTTATGCATTGGTAGCTGTTTGATGAAGAAGAACAATAATAACCTAAGTAAAAGAAGATCCTAATCTAAAGAAGTAAAAACCACTCACAAGCAGTTACAAATAGAAGAGAATCACTTAATTATGCCCTATATTTCTCAACATCTTTGACCTAAAATAATTGACCCAATCATGAAACCCATGCTTTAATAAATCAATTTTAATAATAATAAAATTTCATTTTCTTTCTTTTGACAAATACATTATGTTGTGACTCAAATCCATTTATGAAGACCAAACCTAGTTACATTCTTCAACACTATAGAGGGTTATGTTTTACAGTTTTTAGCATGTTACTCTGTACATTGCTTGTTTCATATATTAATCCATTTATAGAGTTTACATGCCGTATCATACAAAAGAGTTGATATATCAACTTATCTGGGCTACCAAAATCAGGAGAATGACAGGAGGACAAGCACATCAAGCAGCACTGCAATTAAATAAACAAAAACTGCACCATGAAACAAATTTGTTTGATAGTCATAAGGTAAAGAAAATTACAAGATCATGTAATAATCTAAAGGGTTCCCTTTTTTCACGTCTTCCTCTGCTTTGGCTAGCCGTTCATAGGCTTCTTTGAGATCTTGAGCAATACTGCCTGAATTCCCCAACCTTCTCACTCCACATTTTCCCTTTTGCTGCTGGCTCTCTTGAAGAGTTATAAGCCTTTGCAGATCACTAATTGCTTGTCCATAGTTACGTATGATCTCATGCAAATTGGCTCTCCTAGAAATGGCCTGCACCAAAAGGAAAGAAGAATTTATTATTTAGAGCTACAACCTATGCCTCTCCTTTTAGATCGCAGGCATAACTTCTAATAATAATTTATTGTCTCAAAACAGTTTAAAGAAATTTGGAAACAAAAAAATCTTAGAAGTTGATTTAACATTCTGACTAGTATAGAAGACAGTTAGTTTACTTCCTCCAATTTTGTCAAAATAGTCCAGGAGTATAAATTACTTTTGAGAGAAAAACAAAATCTAGATTCTAAATCCTGTCATAGCTTATCTAAGAGTAATCTTTCTGTTCCTGTCATTACGTTGGTCTTCAGCAGATTGAGACTGTCTAAGCTGTAAAAAGTAACCAAAAGATTCAAGCTAGACGTTGTAAATTAAATACTTTAACAAAACCATTGGAACCACGATAGTGATTGGGCATTGTTCAGGCCCTTAACAGAATAAGCTGCAATATAAATTTAAGCAAGCCAGTACAAAATGAATAGTAGCCCAAGGATTGACTTCTGGTATAGTTAGATGAAAAAAAGGTAAATGGTGAATCCCGTACAGACCTTAGGATACTCTGGATTAAGGGCCATGGCTCGATTGCAGTCTGCAATGGCATCTGCAATGTGACCTTGAGCATGAGAAGCTGCAGCTCGATTGCAAAAGCACACGGAAGTAAAAGGCCTTGATGCATTATTGCATGCCAATGCAGCAGTGTAGTGTTCCTCTGCTGCTGCATATTTACCTGCTTGGAATGCTTCATTCCCTGCAGCCTGCTACCAGATAAACATCAATATGACCCACACATAACAGGAAGGGGCTTTACGATTTAAATTAGTATTTGTGGTCTGATATAGTTCAAAATTCAAATGAATATTCATTCTACAACTGACCTTCACAAAAGAAATGTTATTTCAGAGGCAGTATTAACGTGCAAATCAGAGGGGTTCTACAGATGGTTCAAAGGCAAAATACAAAAATTAAAATCTGCAAGAATATTTAGCAGCAAATACACAAATGCAATATCATTAGCAATTGTATGTTCATGTAAATTTTGGGCTGTGACAAGGTACACTGCCAATAATTCCAGTAATATATTTGAACCAAGAAAATACAGTGAGGGGCTTTACAGATAGTTCAAACTACAAACTTCAAAATCTGAAAGAATATTTTAACATTGAATAACAACAGAAAATGTAGTATCATTAGCAGTTTTATGTTAACATAAAATTTGGGTCCCAACAAGGAACACTGCCAAGAATTCCAGTAATAATTTTTAATCAAGAAAATATAGCATAAAATGAGTAAATATCTACCTAATTCCTTCTGCTCAGATAGGTGCATGTTATCCCTCCTTTCAGCAGGGGTACCCCTAATAAATTTTTGGTGAACAGAGCATTTTGTGGCATGGCATAGTCTTCCTTGATAGTTTGGTTGCATTCTGAATTTTGGGTACTTTCACATTTCCCAAGGCAGTTTGCGTTGTTCGACGCACTTCACAGATATTGGGACATTGATCACATCTCTTGGAGCATCATTGGGTCTATTTGGCACATTTGGATATCTTCTTGATATGTGGAGGATCATTAAACACCATCCTTATTTGTCACCTTATGAGCTGATTTGGAGGGCAGATTTGCAAAACAAGGCAGCCGTGGGGGTTTGAGATGATGTAAAGGATGATTTGGATGAATCATGATGACACACCATGCACTCGAGACTCCTTGGATGATGTGGATATGGCTGAAATAAAGTATCTTAAAGGATGATGAGTTGGAAATGAAGACAAATTTCATTATAATCTGATGTCACTAGGCTGGATGGGGATTTAATGACCCAAATTTTGGCTTATAGAGGCATTTTTCATGCTTCATGGAGCATCTTGATCCAAGGTATGATCATGGACCTTCATTTGAGACATTATGTGGGGGTCTCGGGCCATTATATCACTTGTTTTATGGACCTGTTATTACAATGTCGCCCTCTTTGATGGAGTATTACCACATTTTCATGAGGTCATTGCACTAGAAAAGGAAGAACATTGGACATATTTTGACTTGGAGCAAGCAGCATTGGACCACCATTCATTAAGGGAATTTTGAGGTAAAAAATAGGTCTCAAAACAAAAAATGTATTAACAAAATCAACTTTAAAAGAACAAGAAGATTCAAGATGATGATGTCATCCCCAGGGTTAAGTATTTTTGGAGGTAAAAGAAGAAAATTACATTTTTTAATTGCATTTTCAGCTCATCTCCTCATAGGTTAATGCAAATGTCAACTGTAGGCATCCTATGCATACTTTTGAGTAAATCCACACTGAAAAAAATGAAAATGAATGAAAAAAAAGTTTTAACTTTTAGTAGACCCACACCAATACTTAAAAAGAAACATTTTTATATATTTTCAATTTTCTTGGTGTGGGTCTAATCAAAAAGTATGCAAAGTCAATAATCATTCCTACACTTGACATTTGAGTAAAACTATGAAGAGATAAGTTAAAAATATAATTAAGAAAAAAAAAAAAACAATTTTCTTTTTTTTCTCTTTTTTTTTGTAAGTTTGGTGGGACTACATCTTCATCATGTCCAATATATCACCCCAATCGGGGCGGGGAATTGAACCGGTGACTTCACATCAATGGGTGCCTTAACAGAGCACCC
>APFE030695066.1:15510-36062 GCA_000404065.3 Pinus taeda | reverse complement strand
TTGTTCCATTGCTGTCTCCACCTCCATCGACCCCCTCGCGTGGAGGCTCTAGTTCTGGTCGTCGGTCTGGGCGGGAGACTCCTAGAAGACCACCACGACCTGCTTATACTCCTGGAGACTCTCGTGGCAAGGGCCACTTGTAGATTTACAGTTTACTTGTCTTTTTTAGTTTCTATTAGACTTTGTCACTTTAGTTTTCATAACTGTTGAGTTTTGAGTCCTTGACTCTTGACTCTTGAGTCTTGACTCTTTTATGCATATCATTATGACATTATGATATTTTTTGTAAACATTATATCACTGTGACAATGAAAATTTGAAGTTTGAAGTTGGGCCTTGGCAATTATAACTCATTGGTAATGATTGTGAATTATGAATATGATGCTTTGTGAAAGACTAAAGTTGTTTCATTTCAATGTTCATCTCATTATTCATGTTTCATTTTATAAATTTTTAACATTTCATATCATGTTAACAGTTAGAAGTTAGGACTTAGAAATATCTTCGATATTACTTCTTGTAATGGTTAAACTTGGCTTACAAGTACAACTTGTTAATTTGGTGATCAATGATGATAAATGTTATTGAATTGAATGCTATTTTAATTTATTATTTTACTAAGGTTGATGACGATTATAATTTCTAGATGATTGATGTGATATGGTTCAATGATCAATTTATGTTTTTTTATGTTTTTTATGTCTATTTCATCATTCTACATGTTTCTGTTGACATATATGTATCAAAAATTAAAAAATATAAAAAATATATATATTTTTAAAAAATCTCTCCGGGATTCGCTCCCAAACCGGGAGCTTCTGAAAATGGTCGCTCCCGCTCCCGCTTCCGCTCCCGCTCCCAAGTAACACTGATCTAATGTTTCATGGAATGTTGACTATCCCTGACAACCTTTGACTGTTCAAAGGCTAGACATTGGTAGGTTGGACCATTTGTGCTTTTCTTTTGTGGATCGACCCCATTTGTGGGGCTTCAACTCATCTTATCAATTTACATGTGGCTCGGCCACTATTATTTTATTGTTGAGATAGTTAAGTTAGTTGGAATTTTGATTTAACTAACTAAATTTAAGAAATCAATTAAAGAATTATTATTTTATTGTAAAGGGAGGAATACATCATGTATATAAAGATATGCACTCCCTCATTTTCAATCATGGTTAGATTATGAAAGAACTAATATCCTTTGAGCTTAATGGAAATATCTTTATTGGAGCACTTTTGTTATAAAGGGATTATCTATATGATGAATGTTTTTGAGTTAGAAGCTATTCTTTCTTAGTTTTTCTTTTACATCATAAATACATCATTGGATTACTCAAGACTACCACAAGGCTACTCGGTCCATTCATTTGAGGACAACTTTGTCACTCAGAAAGAGGACATCTAGAGGTTATGCTCACGTGCTCTTCTTTGTTGGTTTGGTGTAGCATTTAATCCTCCTTCAAAGGCCATACTCAAGTTCTTTAGCAAGAGTTTTAATTATATTTCATGCCATACCTGATCTTTTGGTTGAAGGCTTTCCCCTTGGAGGGATCCCTTCTAGTGGAACCATAATTTCATGATTTTCCTTGATTAACGAGAGGGTTAATTTAAATTATAGGATTCTAACCTCTTTACCTAATCCACAAGCACAAAATAACTGACATAAGAGGCTTTTCTTCTTGATCTCATCTTGCCATTTTATTCTTCTCCACTCCATAGCCATAGTAGGATATTGGCACTATCTTCATATCCCTCCATCACTTATTTCAAGAAAACCTAAAAACTCCAAAAAAAACATTTACGTAGGCCCCTATCGACATCACCCTGTGCTCATTTGACTAAGCCTTAGTGATCCTCATAGGGAAGCCTGTTTGAATCGAAGTAGTGTTGGCCTAAAGTGAGAGGATAAGTTGGTAAGGTGACAATGGGTGACCTTCCTGAAAGGTTCCCGTCGAGTTGTGCATTGTGGATTGGGTGGTAACATTTTTTGGCATCGTTGTGGGGGATAGAGCCCATTCTCCTAGGAAAATGACATTTGTGAGTGTTATTGAAGATCTTCTCACATGGCAACTCCATGAAGGGATGAAGCACTTGTTCCTTAAAATTTTGAAGACTTTGTCCAATGTAGTGTTAGTTTTTGTAGCATCGGATGTGTTCTAGCCATGAAATTTGGTGGAAAGGCTAAAATACATGAGATCTCCAAAATCGTTTATGGAAATTCCACCTAGAAATGACTTAATTAGATTATTAACCAGTTTTTTAATTTTTCCGAAGTCTAAACTTAGGGGAGATGGTTAATTAATTAGAATTAATTAAGTCAACTTGAGAATCATCTAGAAACTCACATGGATCGACTTCAAGATGATCCTAGCCATTGATTAAGATTTAGTCCTAGTCGTTGGAGTCCCAATAGTTGATTATAAGAGGAAGTCGATGGGAACTTGGAGAAGACACACCAGTGCAAATACTTTGTTGCCCACGCAGTTCGATTTCCTCAGTCGCAGAGACTCAGCAGCGAAGATAGAGCCAGTGGGTGAGTAGCAAGTGGTAGAGGAGGTCAGCAGCATTTCAGGAGGAAGCATTCCAGTTCCGAGAGAGGCAGTAAAAGGAAGACCGAAATTCCCAAGGGTCTACACAAGCACTGCATAGAGGTTGATGCATAACAATCTATGTGTGGCTAGGGAGGCAATTTAGGCACATAAATTAGCTGTGTGGTGAGAGAAAATTCTCATAATAATTTTGCCAGCATTTTTCCTCAAATTAGATTGCTAGTAGAGCATCTAAATTATTATACTCAATTGTTGTTAAAGAATAATAATAAAAGTCTCATGTACTGCATCGGTTTTCCCACATTGGGTTTTCTGAGGACAATTGTCCAAAAATAATTGTGTCAAAATTCCTTTGTGTGCTATAATTTCTCAGTTTCCAACGCTATTTTCTTTCGCGATATTTATTTGTGAAAATCACAGTGTGAATTATTTGGTATTTGTCGTAGCAAACTGCAAATAAATTGTTAAATAAATTAACAATTAGGAAAATAATTTTCAGTTGTTGTGATAGATGAAATTTTCACATAGTATCAGAGCAAGTTTAGCAGATTGGTAGCTCAGATCAATGAAACAGGAATTTTGTTGTTCAGAGAGAGCAGTGGTAGGAAATTCACAAAGGTTACGCAGATTACCTAGCGAGTTGCAGGTGGCAGAACAAGATTGATTTCCAGATATTAGTGATTCCAGCAGGCAGAGGGAGTAGCAACAAAGTTATCTTCGAGAGCAGATTACTGATATGTGGCATAGAGGGTTTTGCAGTAGTTTCCAGTAGCAAAATCAGTGTTGGGAAGAAGATGAATAACACACAGTATGGCCATGGATCGATTTGATATTCAAGGAGCTTCAAAGTTGTCTTCCAGAATGGAGGATGAATTTGCTTGCTTATCAGGCTCAGCTTCACAGGGTGTCTGGTATATAGACAGTGGAGCGTCAACTCATATGACAAGGGTTAGAGAATATTTCTCTAACTGCAAGGAGGAGCAGATGGACTTCCAGATTATGATGGGAAACAATACTAAGTGTACTCCAGTATGGAGAGGTCCATCGATTTTCAGAGGGAGTCAGGAGCAAGAACCAACACTACAGATGTACTGCATGTGCCAGGATTGGGAATGAACCTGATTTCAGTATCCTAGTTACAGGATAAGGGATATGATATCCACTTCGTAGGGAAAAAAGTGTTTGTTAAACACTCAAGCTAGAAGAAGGTAAGAAATATTGGAATCCGAAGCAACAGATTGTATAGGTTGCAGCTCAACTCTCCAATGGCACTAATAGGCAGTGACAATAGCAGTGGGAAGGCATTGAATGAGTTATGGCATAAGAGAATGGGACATCTACACCATGGAGCACTGAAGATGCTCAAGGAAACAGTAACAGGGGTTCCAGAACTTGGCACGGAACACGATAATGTGTGTAGAGGATGCGTACTTGGGAAGTATGCTAAGGCAGCATTCCCAAGAAGTGACAACAAAGAAGATGGCATCTTAAGACTTATACATTCAAATATTTGTGGTCTGATGTCCACTAGAGCTCTCAGTGGTGCCGAATACTTCGTCACCTTTATTGATGACCATTCCAAGAAAACCTAGATCTACTTCGTGAAGACCAAATATGAGGTCTTCGATTGTTTTAGAGAGTTTAAGGCTCTCGTGGAGAATGCGATAAGGAAGAAGATCAAGGTGCTTCACTCAGATAATGGTGGAGAATATATTGATAAAGGCTTTACAGATTTTTGTTCGAAGGAAGGCGTCAGAAGAGAATGGATAGCCCTATATAATCCACAGCAGAATGGGGTAGCGAAGCGAAAAAATAGAACCATAGTTGGGGTTGCAAAGACAATGTTATACGACCAAGATTTGCAAAGGTTTCTATGGGCAGAGGCATGTAATGTTGATTTTTGTAGCATCATATGTGTTCTAGCCACGAAATTTTGTGGAGAGGCTACAATACATGTGTTCTCCAAAACCCAGAAATCATCTCTGGAAATTCCACCTAGAGATGATTTACTTAAAATAATTAACATTTTTAAATGGTTCCCTAAGTCTAAACTTAGGAAATCTGGTTAATTAAAGGGTATTAATTAAATCAGGTGTGAATCTTCTAGAAGAAGACGAGGACCAACTCCAAGTTAATCTTAGCTATCGATTATGTTCTAATCCTGGCCATTGGAGCTCCAACAAGAGATTATAAGAGGAGTTCAATGTGCTTTGAGAAGAATACTTGTGCAATTCGATTTTGTTGGGAGGTTGATTTCCTGACCAGTAGCTGTGAGTTGCCAGAAGTGAATTAGTAAAGTCGAAGCAATGAGAGAGGGGCAGGGATAGTAGACCAGAGGAGAGTTTCTCCAAATCCAAGGAGTGCAAGGCAGAGAAGACAAAGTGAGGTTCTTAGAGGCAGCGCAGAGCCTCAAAGGGAGTCTAAGATTCAACTGGGAAGTCGAATTCTAGAGCCAGAAGCCGGGGTGTGAGACCGGAGGGCCAGAGGAGCGAAGTTCCAGACAACAGGAGATTCGACAAAGGAGGTGACACAGACCCCAAAGAGCTTGACGCAGCGGCTACGCAGAGCCAGCATGGGGCTAGTCATCCAAAGCCTGGATCAAATTCAAATCGCCAGACAGTGTGAGATTTTTCTCACTATCTCCTTGTCAGTTTTTCTCTGTATCGGATAGTCAGGTTGGGCATCCAATGATTTGTACTCTGATTACTATCACATAATAATAAAACCCTTAGTTGTTGCACTGGTTTTCCCACATTGGGTCTTTCCAGGGATGTTTGTCCAAAAACAACATTGTAAATGTGTGTGTGTTTATTTCTCTGCAGTGCAATATTTAGTTTCCGCAATATTTATTTTGTGTAGGCTGCAGTGTATGTATTTCGATATTTTCTGTAGAAAACTGCAAGTAATTTGTTTGAAGGAATTAACAAATAGGAGATATCATTAGTTTGGTGCAGTAGGAATCGGATAACCGATTTTTCACATGTAACACGGCAGTGTATATTCAGAACAAGACTCCTCATAGAGCATTGGCGAAGAAAACGCTAGAAGGGGTCTTCACAGGGAAGAAACCAAAAGTTAGTCACTTCAGGATCTTTGGCAACATAGCTAACTACCACATGGCAGATGAGAAGCGCACCAAATTGGATCAGACTACAGAGAAGGGGTTTCTCATTGAGTATAGCGAGACCTCCAAGGCATACAGGATCTACATTCCTAGCAATAGGAAGATTGTGGTGAGACGATACATAAATTTCATGGAAGATCGAGCTTTTAAGAAATCTCGTGATATTCCTGCAGGTGATTAGAATCAACCAACTGAAGCTCCATTGGCCCAGACACAGGAGTAGCGAGCGGGACCACCAGTGGGACAGTCATAGGGATCCAATATAGTGACTAGTACTAGCATTTCCTCAAAAGCAGGGAATCCAATGAGATCTCAGGAGACGAAGCAACAGGGGCAGGATGAGGAGGAGTTGGTAGAGCCTCCCACTATTAGTGTTTGAGCCACCATAGAGGTTCGTCAGGGATTGACAGATGCAGAGGAGTTCGTTGGAGTTCTTAAGATAAACAAGAGAGAGCGTAGGCAGCCTGACAGATATCAAGCATTGGTAGCTCAGGTTGCAGAACCTTCCAGCTTTCAGGAAGACACACAATATCAGGTGTAGGTAGATGCCATGGTAGAAGAATACAGCTCTATCATGATGAATGATGTTTGGAAGGTGGTGCCGAGGCCTGAGGACAAGTCAGTGGTAGGTTCTCAATGGATCTACAAAATTAAGTATGCTGCAAATGGCAGCGTGGAGAAGTACAAGGCTAGGTTTGTGGCAATGGGGTATGCACAGAAAGAAGGGATAGATTATGAAGAGACCTTCACCCCAATTTCCAGATACACCTCTATTCAGTCAGTTATATCCCTAACAGTGCAGATGGGATGGCATATTCACTAAATGAATGTCAAGACAACATTCTTCAACTGCGGTGATAGAGGAAGAGGTTTACATTGAACAACCAGAGGGCTTCGAGACTCATGAGAGGCACACTCATGTGTGCAGATTGAAGAAAGCTCTATATGGGATCAAGCAGGCTCCCAAGGCATGGTATGCTTGGATCGACAGCTACTTGCAGCAGATGGGATTCGTCAAGAGTGACGTAGATCCCAACCTTTACAATTTGATGGTAAAGGGTGAGTCACCCATCCTAGTATTATATGCGGATGATCTCTTCTTTGTGAAAATTTCTAAACAAAAATTCTATTACTGCAGCAACTAATGTATTTTACCTACTTATTTTCCAATAAGTTATTTACGAAATCCCTTCAGTAAATATTAAAATATATTCTACTGCAAATATCACACCATTATACAGAAACAAATACATGCACAAGATTACAAACACATCAACACAATTATTTTTGCACAATTTTCCCCGGAAAAACCCAATGCAGGAAAACCAGTGCAACAGAGGAGGATTTTATTAATCATCTTTCTTTAGTACAACTAGGGTGCCAAATTGGCTTACCCAACAAAGATAACCACACGGCAGTAATACCACAATCCTTTGGCGCTTCCCCTAGGCTCAGCATCAGTCCTGTTAGCCTCTGCACAGCTCCCAGACCCTCTGCGTTAGCACCTTACCTCACTGCGTCAGCACTTGGCCTCTCTACGTCACCCACACAGCCCGTCTAGTCACTACACAATCCAGTTGCCTCTGCGTCTTTCTGATTGGCTTTGTGTTTGCCTCTTTGTTGTGTACTCAATGCCTCTCACTGCAATCCAGACCACTAGTTCGAATTTCTCAGCAAACCCCGCTTCAAAAATCGAACTAACTGGTCTCCCTTGGTGTATCTCCAATTGACCCTCAAGCCTCCTCTTATATTTTTCCTATTGATGAATCAACGACCGAGATTAAGTCTCTAATCAATGGTTAAGATTAAAATAAACTTGATCTTTGTCTCTTAGACGCTTCTCATCCTTATCTTTATTAATACCCATTAATATCTTTATTTTCCTAAGTTTAGACTTAGGAACTCATTAAAAATGTTAATTATTTTAATAACTCCTCATCTGGATGGAATTTTCCAAAACGATTTAAGGGTCTTGGAGATCTCATGTGCTTTAGCCTCTCCACAAATTTTCATGGCTAAAGCACATCCGATGCTACCCAAAATCAACATTCCCTCTTAGTGAGGAATGTGCTCTAGCAATGCTCCACCACTGAACATCACTTTGATCATCCAGCACCGGTACCTGTGTTGATGCCTGGCCTGTTGCCCAACATCCTCTGCATTGTTGCCTCCTGTACTGCTGCCCATGGCTTCCACCACTGCCACTACTACATCTGTACTACAGCTCCCTCTGCATCCGTGTTGCTGTTGGTCCTTCCTCCCAACACTACATCTGCACTGCAACTCTCTCTAAATGTTGCATCATGCTGCCCATAGCATTGTTAACTGTTGCACTACAGCACCTGACACATATCCATTTTTGCTACTGAAATGGATTCTTTATCATCCCCATCTTCTCCCTGAAATAAACAAACTTTGTTCTTCCAAGAGCCTTGGTAAGGATGTCTGCCACCTGTTCTCCTGTAGGAGTGTAGCTCAACTATACAGCTCCTCGTTGAACACAGTCTGACAAAGTAACACCGAATATCAATGTGTTGTTACCGATCATGAAATACTGGATTCTCAGAGAGCTTGATGCAACTCTAATTATCACACATAATCCTAGTCGCTTCCATCCTTCTTCTGAATAGGTTCACAACCAATTGTCAAATCTAGAGTCATCTTCCATTCATGATAGTCAGATTTGTCCTTAAGCTTGTCCTCGGATTTGAAGTGAGATGTAGTTGTCATTGGGACTAATTTTGAGTCCTTCTCCAACAGCTTCCCTTAGTGATTGTTTTTCCTCACTCTTGCTTGGGCTTCGTCTTCACCTAAGCTCTGATTGCATGCTAATTTTATATAACAATGGTATGTTCTATGCTTTTAGCACAATTTACTTCAATGTTTCTTATTAGCCCAATGACAATTTCCAATTATCTCCAGTAGCAACCACATTAACTTAAACACATTGACAGCAAATGCAGATAGAACATATAAACATGTGCATAAGACAAGCCAAGACAAGAGGACACAAGATGTGGTGGATACCAGGGAAAAACCCCAATGTGGGGAAACCCTTTGATCAAATCTTCTTATTATTCTTCAATAGTTCAGCAGAGAGTGCGAGAGAGAGTGTAAAAATATCAAATTAACTTTCCCAAAACAGTGTTGTCAAATCAGAAGTCAACTACAACCCTAACCAGAAAGTCAATGGTGGTCAAAGCAGCTCCAAAAGGTCCTCCAAGCAACTCGGTCAACAGCAGATAAATTCGGCCTTCCAAGAGGGTCAAAGTCAACCCAAAACAAATTGGTCAAACTAGTCAAAGGAGAGAGAAAACCTTGTTGTAAATTCTACATTCAAATCTTAAGTCAACACGGTTAACCTGTCCCAATCACCTCGAAAATTGTGCCAATCAATGTGGCCTCCAAAAATCGAAATTATGCCCACTAGCACAAAGTCAACACTGGTCAAAAGCACCCAAGCCAACATTGGTCAACGCTATCATGTTTCCTGAAATTTTCGGCCAGCAAACTAACTCAGAAATTCGTCCTCATTTCACACATGGAAGTAGAGAAGGTTGCCTCCAAGCTGTACAAACCAATCAAGAGAGGAGGGAGAGGATATGTGATGAGATGAGTGACGTCCAAATGAGGAGAGAGGTCACTCCTACTTATACACTTCGTTGAGGGTGAGGAGACACATCTATTGGGCTTATGAGCCTACATTTGACTGAGGCCGACCTTGACAATTTGTGCATGAGAGAGAATAAATTCATAAATTCCATTTCTGCTTGTCAGAATGAGATGATCTTTATATCAAAATTGGACCTCTCAAAAAGAGGAATCCAATGCAATAATCATCTCCATCATATGAGCTATCCTAAGGTGGAATTTGGCCCTAGTTTCCAATTTTAACATGGAGGAAGCGAACCACTAAGACCAAGCATGGCACATGGTATCGGTGAGTGGAGCAATAGTCGTGCAACTCGGCCAACTCGTGCTTCTAGTTCTACTAGGCCTAGTACCGCTATTGAGGTTACAGAGGAGTGTGAGTACTCAAACTTTGAGCCAGATGATGTTTATGTAGCTCCTGTCAATGATCCCATGTCTAGTGATGGTGATGAGTTTGAAGAGTGATCATGTTGATCAATGGTTTGTACTTTGAGTTTGTACTTTGTAGTAGGCCAGTGGCCTAGTAGCTTGAGTTTTAGCATTGTTTTTGGACTCTAGAGGCCATTTAAAGCCTCATTGGTTATATATTTTGTTGATGAGAGCATTGATATGTATTTCACTTGGTCCCATTTTGATATATGAACCCTTACATGATATACAGATGAGACGAATTTCCATATTTTGTCTCTAATGGTTTGGAATCATCATTTCTAATCTTAAAAACAAGTTCTTTCATTAAAAAATAAATATTTTATGTACTTTTTTTCAATTCCGGTTTATTGAATCTGGTTCGATCCGGTTTGATCTCGTTCCGGTTCGAATCACAGTTAGATAGGCAACCGGTTCGATGCTTGGTTCTGGTTTTAAAAGTATGTGTGTGATTTATATTAGGATAGACAACCATATGTTGGCAATGGGCTTCACCGAGAGTGATGTTGATTGAACCCTGTACTACATATTGGTTAGGGGAGAGACACTCATTCTAGTGTTATAAGTAGATGACTTGTTTCTTACAAGTACAAAGAAGCTCATTGTAGATTGCAAGAAGGTTCTTGCTTCGAAGTTCGAGATGAACGATATGGGGTTGATGTACTGCTTTTTGGAGCTATAGGGATGGTAGAGAGATGGGAAAATATCCCTTGGACATGCGAAGTATGCTATGGAGATCCTGAAACAATTCGGGATACGAGATTGCAAGTCCATGGCTACACCAATGGTGGCCAGTTGGAAGAAAATCAGCGCCTTCCAAGTCCGAGACAATGGACCCCACTTTATATAGGCAGTTGATTGGCTCTCTTATGTATCTGGTCAACACAAGACCGAATATATGTTTTGATGTCAATATGCTCAGTCAACTTATGGTTGAGCCAAAGCAAGTCCACAAGGTGGCAATGAAACACATACACATGTATCTGCGTGGTACGGCGGAGTATGGGTTGAGTTATGTCTAGGAAGATGGGGTGAAGCTAGTAGGATATTTGAATGTTGACTAGGCAGGCATCCCAGTTTACAAGAAAAGTACTTTAGGTTGTTGTTTCACCTTGGAGTCTGGAGTTGTTTCTTGGTTCAACAGGAAACAGAAATTAATTGCACTGAGTTTTGCTAAGGCTCACTAAATGGCAGCAAGTCTGGCCTCATGTGAGGCCATTTGGCTTTAGAAGTTACTCATGAGGTTGTTTGATCAAGAGTTGGAACCAATCGTAATACATTGTGACATTCAGCATTGCATTAAGCTCTTGGAAAATCTAGTGTTTCATGACAGGTCAAAACATATAGAGATAAAGTATCACTTCATTTGGCACTATGTACAGAAAGGCAAGGTGAAGCTACAATATGTACCTAGAGATGAGTAGGTTGCAGACATCCTCACGAAGGCCTTGATGAAAGGCAAGTTCATCTTCTTCAAGGAAAAGTTGGGGGTGGTGCAGAAAACCTTCCTTGCTAAAAGGGAGTGTTAAAATTGTAGCTCGAACATGTGTCTCCGCATAGGCATATTGTCTAGGCATGCAAAAGATACCTTAATAATTACTTATTTCAGCAGAGTTTTTCCTTAGGAAAAGCATGATAATTAATTTAATTTATTGGCTTTGTAACTCAAATTTCTAAAGTTTAAAACTTTGGAAATTAATATTTCTTCTTTGTTGATTTGGGGTAGCGTCGGATGTGTTCTATGCCTCAATTTTTGCACAGAGGCTTGGGCACAAATATTCCAAAGAACCCAGAAAGCATTTTGTGAAATTCCACGCATATGTGGTTTTATTAAAATAATTGATATTTTTAATAGGGTTCCCAAGTCTAAACTTAGGAAAATTAAAATATTAATGGGTATTAATTTAATCAGGGGTGAAACTTCTAGAAAAAGCCACAGATCAAGCCAAAACGATCAAAGCCTTTGATTATGTTTTAATCTAGGTCATTGGTTGTCCAACAGGAAGCTATAAGAAGGGGCTTGAGGGTCATTTGGAAAACACATAGAGAGATTGAGAAAATCGATTTTCTGAAGTGAGAAGTTCTCCGAAGGAAAATCAATTGAGGAGATCTTACAGCAGAGGGGCAATGAGAATCCGAGAGAAGGAATTTCCAGAGAGTACCAAGCAGATAGAGAATAGAAAGACGTCCAGAGGAAGGCTGACGCTGGCCTACGTAGTGCTAACGCAGAGGCAGCGCAATCATTGAGGAGAAGTCGAGTTCCTGCTGAGGGAAGTCCAAATTCAGTTGTCGAAGCCAAGGTGTGAGTCTAGGAGGCAGAAGGTCGATTTCTCAACCAGCAAAGGATCCAGAGGAGAGGCAGCGTAATACCCAGGAGGGGTGACGCAGAAGCTGCCAGGGTGACATAGTTCTGCGCAGAAGCCATGCAGAGGGTGACGCAAAGCCTCCATAGCAGCAGGGTTAGTCACTGATTCTCCAGTGATAGGGTGAAATCATTTCACCAGTCTTTTGTTCAGTATTCTCTTTATATCGAATTTTTGGTTAAGCATCTTAGAATTGTACTCAGAATTTCTCCTACATAATAATAAAACCCTCAGAGTTGTAGCATTGGTTTTCTCACATTGGGTTTTTCTGGGGACTATTTGTCCAAAAATAATTGTCCTATGTATTGTATTTTTCTTTCTTGCTCAGTGTTTTGTTTCCGCATATATGTAAACTAAGTGAAGGTTGCAAATGTATTTGCTTCGATATTTACCGTAGAACACAATAAATAACTTGCATCATTTAAACAAGTAGGAGAAGTAACATCAGTTTGCTGCAATAGGGATTCCAGCTTAGAAATTTTCATATGGTATCAAAGCTAGTCCAGGTGAGACAAGAAGAGCAGAACCAGAAACCTCAGCATTGAGCAGAAGGGGAAATCAAAAATTTGCAGGAGGCAGCAAGTCGAAATCCCAGAGGGTTTGCGTAATTCTAGTCAGAGGGCCGAAAATTTGAGGTAGTCTCTCTCTAAGTGAGTTAACGGAAAGAAAGAGCTTCCAGTTCAAATTTTGTCGTGGCAGAAGGAGCAGCGCTGAGCCTCAGCATAAGTAGATATTGATGGGACGCAGATTTTTCAGTGGGCAGTTTTGTCGGGCTGAAAACAGTCAGAAGAAAGAAGAAGAGCATAGTGAGGGAATACTTCCTCAATGATTTCTTGCCAAGGAAATCAACGTTTCTCAATTGTTGAGCAGCAGAGGAGCAACAGCTTACCAGCTCCATCTGGGAATGCATAAGGCAGCCTAGGAGCTAAGCAGTAGGGAGAAAGAGGGAGTTGTTCGACAAATTTCGGAGGAGATGGCAACCAGTGGCATGAGGGATCAGGTCAAGTTGGATGGGGCTTCCAACTATGCCATCTAGAAGGCTAGGATGACCTTCCTTCTAGACGAGCATGCCCTCAAGATGTGTTGATAATGTGGTAGTTGTCCCAGCGGATGTAGATCCGCTGAAGAAGTACAGAGCTAAGATGGCTAAGGCGAAGAGGATGATCCTGAATGGAGTCGAGGATCACGTGGTGTGCCACGTTGCAAGCAAAGGGACAGCTAAGGAGATGTGGGATGCCTTTTCCACATTGTATCAAGGATCTTCCGAGCAGCGGAAGATGTACTTAGAGCAGAAGTTGAGATCTGCACAGATGCAGAAGGGAGAACGTGTGGATCCATTCCTCACGAAACTGAAGGAAACCTGTGATGAGCTCTTAGTTGCAGGACATACACCTCAAGTTTCAGAGTTAGTTAGACTAACTCTATATTCCGTCTCGGATGATTGGCAGATCTTTGTCCAGAGTATCCTGGGCAGAGCAGCATTTCCAAATTGGACGAGATGTGGACAGCTCTGAAACAAGAAGAGCTGAGGAGAGACCTGCTCAAGGTCAAACTTGATGGGAGCAGCAGCAGTAGTGGGTCGAAGCCCAAAGTGGAGGAAGAGGATAACGCAACCCTTGCATCAAAGGGACTAAAGGGGGCAACAAAGACGAAAGAAGGATGTCTACAAGGTGAAGTGCTTCAGATGTGGCAAGATGGGCCACTGTGCATCATAGTGTCCCTTGAAGAAAAAAGACAAGGATGAGAAGCATGATCCCAAGGTTGCAGCCGCAAAGATCGACAAGAAGGAGTTCGCCATGACAGCTGAGATACCTCCAAGAGGGAGGTGAGCTAATATAGAGTTGTAGTCAGGAGGACTGTAAATGGGTGGGATCCTTGAGGAGCCCATCTCTTGGATCGTCAACTTCCTACAGGAGCCCATGATCAGGAGTAGCGGGATGGTGGAGTTTTAGTTGGTGCCATGGAGTGTTTATTCGACAAATGCAGTGGCTAGGAGAGCCAGAGACTGAGCAGCACAGAGCAAAGAGGCAACAGTGCGAGGACGCACAGTGCAAAGCTTCAATTGCGTAGTGGCTTCAAAGGCAGAGTGGGACTAACAGCAATCAAGATTTCAACACCAAGGAGTATCCAATTGATACTTGTCCAGTTTTTGGTGTTTTCAGTTGCTTCTCTCAGCAACTGAGTTGCAGTACGGATGCAGTGTTAGCAATCCCAGTGTTAGCAGCATAAAAATGCAGCATTTAAGAGAGAGTTGCAGTGCAAATGTAGTGTTGGGTGGCAGGACCAGAAGCAGCACAGATGCAGAGGGAGTTGCAATACAGATGTAGCATTGACAGTGGCAGTGTCAAAGGCAGCAGTCTGGTAGCAGCAGCAGCGCAGTGGTTGGTGGACAGCAGGTCCGACATCGGCAGCGCAGTAGTTGGTGGACAACGGGTCAGACATCAGTAGCGCAGAGACGATGCTTCAGAGTTAGAGAAGTATGCAGAGAGCCAGTGTATTGCTAGAGCACATTCATCGCTAAGAGGGAGTGTTGATTTGGGGTAGCATTGGATCTGCTCTAAGCCTCAAATTTTGCACAGAGGCTTGGGCACAGGTATTCCAAAGAACCCAGAAAGCATTTTGGAAAATTCCACCTAGAAGTGATTTTATTAAAATAATTAATATTTTTAATGGGGTTCCAAAGTCTAAACTTAGAAAAATTAAAATATTAATGGGTATTAATCTAATCAGGGGTGAAACTTCTAGAAAAAGCCACGGATCAAGCCAAAACGATCTGAGCCTTTGATTATGTTTTAATCTAGGTCGTTGGTTGTCCAACAAGAAGATATAAGAAGGGGCTTGAGGTTCATTTGGAAAACGCACACAGAGATTAAGAAAATCAATTTTCTGAAGTGAGAAGTTCTCCGGAGGAAAATCGATTGAGGAGATCTTGCAGCAGAGGGGTAGTGAGTATCCGGAAGAAGGAATTTCCGGAGAGTACTAGGTAGATAGAGAACAGAATGACGTCCAAAGGAAGACTGGCACTGGCCTACGCAGTGCTGATGCAGAGGCAGCGCAGTCATTAAGGAGAAGTCGAGTTCTTGTTGAGGAAAGTCGACATTCAGTTGGCGGAAGCCAGGGTGTGAGTCTGGGAGGCAAAAGGTCAATTTCTCAACTAGTAGACGATCCAAAGGATAGGCGGCTTAATACCCAGGAGGGGTCACGCAGAAGTTGCCCAAGGTGACACAGTTTTACGCAGAAGCCACGAAGAGGGTGACGGAGAGCCTCCGGAGCAGCAGGATCAGTCACTGATTCTCTAGTGACAGGGTGAGATCATTTCATCAGTGTTTTGTTCAGTATTCTCTCTGTATTAGATTGTTGGTTAAGCATCCTAGAATTGTACTCAGAATTTCTCCTGCATAATAATAAAACCCTCAGAGTTGTTGCACCGGTTTTCCCGCATTGGGTGTTTTTGGGGACTATTTGTCCAAAAATAACTATCCTATGTATTGTATTTTTCTTTCTTGCTCAATATTTTGTTTCCACATATATGTAAATTAAGTGAAGGCTGCAGATGTATTTGCTTCGATATTTACCGTAGAACACAATAAATAACTTGCATGATTTAAACAAGTAGGAGAAGTAACATCAGTTTGCTGCGGTAGGGATTCTAGCTTAGGAATTTTCACATTCTTTTGTTCGGATCAAAATAATATGATAAGATCAAATTTTGGCCTTTGATCTTTTCTATGAAGATCTCAAGGAGGAAATAGGGTTATGAAAGAAATTATAAATTGTTGGAATGAGTGGGTGAAGGACACGATTTGGAGATCACATCAAGTGAGAGAGAAGAGGATCGATTTGGTGAGAGGTAGGAAGGTCGAGCAGCTGAGGAGAAGGGACGGAGCTCGCAAAGATAGAGGGGTTGCGTTCAAGTCGTCTTCTGTTGAAGAGAGGGGTCGCTCCCAAGACAAGTTTGCAGAAGAGGGAGGTCGAGTCTTTAGGGCCTAGCTCTCTGTTAGAGGAGATGTCGTGTCCTAGGCCGAGTTCACTGAAGACAAAGGGGCCATATGCTGCAAAGGAAGAGGTTGTTCGTTGGGTCGTACTGTGCAAAGGGGAGGGGTTGTTTTCTAGGGTTGTTCTTGGCTGTAGATTCTCTCGATTAGTTGTTGTAATATTTTCCTGATTTATTCTTTGAAGCCTAATAAAGTTACTCCTTGCTGGTTTTTCCCCACAATGGGGTTTTCCAGAGTAAAAGTTGTGTAAAAGTTTATGTGCTTGGATTTCTTGTTTTGCTGTGCATAGATTTCAAATCTATTTTTTTCTGGGTTTTCAGTAAAAAATAAATTTGAAAATTTCTACATATAAAAATTCACTGACACATTAATCGTTTGGCTGCGTTTAGATAAACTAACACTTCTCCCCTTTGATTTCAGCGACAAGTTGTCAAGCAAGTCAACATTCACAAGTTAAAAACTCTTTGTTATACTTTAATGCTCATTCCTCGAAACCCTATGTTACCGGATCCATCCACCTTGGGAAATGGATTCGCGGATCCCCGGGTCATAAACGGATTCGGATCTGGATTCACTTGGATACGCTAGAAAACAGTTTTTTAATGAGTAAAAATATCTTGGTAATAACTTGACCTGGCAGTTTGCTAGCAGTCGACAATGCTCTAACCCAGATAGCTGCTCGCTGGAAGCTCAGACAGTACGTGCACGTGCAGCGAATAAGACGGCTAAGATGATGCAACTGGTATTAATATCATTGGTTTTGGGATCTAAAGACTTGGTAATATGATGCCGAGACTTGGTAGTATGACGTTGATACTGGGATTTTATTTATCAGCAAGGCATATGCAGTTTCGCACATTTGAACTCATATAGTTACATATAGTTATAATATTAATTTAATTATAAATATGTTATATTTTATTTACATTAATTTAATTATAACTTTATAAATCTGTTATATTTTATTAAACATTAGTTTAGAAATGTTATAAAAAGAACTAGTATAGTCACATGGTGTATATATTTTAGATATGTTATAATATTATAATTTAATTATAAATATGCTATATTTTATTTATATTAATTTAATTATACTTTTATAGCTATGCTATATTTTATTCACATTAATTTAATTAAAACTTTTTAAATATGTTATACTTTATTTATATTAGTTTAGAAATGTTATAATTTTATAAAGTAATTTTCTTGTGTATATATATTATAAATTAATTATTCAAAATATAAAGAAAAAAATTGTTATTTTATTGTCCATATATATTATAAATTAAAATTATTTAAAATATATCAAATTTGTTATGTACAAGTTTTAAAATTTGTAGATTATATTTTATATTAAACTTTTATATATTATAAGTTTATTATTTAATTCATATAAAGTAATATGTGTAGTAAATTATTATTATTTATCATTTAAATAGTTTTGTAATATATTATAGTTAATAATTTAATTTTTATAAAATAATTAATGCAACTTCAATTATGAAGTATTGTATGTTTTTTCATGAAATTCATCAACACAATACAGCTTGAGTGGGCCTGATGGTTAAGAGCATGTGTTTCCTCCTATCAGGTCATAGGTTCAAAACTAGAGGGGTAGAGTATGTATGCCTTCGTAGACATAGCAGTCAAATCGCTGCGTAGGGGTGGGTCCCTTGTCCCACAAACAAGGGGGTCTCATACACCAATTTGGTGTCTAGCTTAGCCGTGACTTTAAAATTGGGTAATAATAATAATAATAATATAAACTCTATTGTTGTTGATAGGTAGTGATCACAATAAATTTGGACATTAATATCAAAAAATTTATTATAAAAATATATTTATATTAATTGTACTTGTCGTTTCCTTGCCATTTCCGAATCTTGGCTTTTCAAAAATCACGTGGATCCGGATCCGGATCCGTATCCGAAACCGTATCCGAATCCTAGTAACTTAGTCGAAACCATTGTTGCAATTATCCGCCAATATAAACATGCCACATAGTATTGCAGCACACACTACATAGATAATATTGTCATGGTCTGAATGTTGAACCAATAAGTGTATTTTTCCGGGATAAGCAGTGCCACAAGAATGTTGCTTTCAATAGGGCTATCCAGATGTCCCCATAACCATCTATGGATGTCTACTAGACCTTCCCATTTTCGGTGGGAAACATCTCAGTTTCAACTAACACTTTTCCCCTTTGATTTCAGCAACAAGTTGTCAAGCAAGTCAACATTCACAAGTTAAAAACTCTTTGTTATACTTTAATGCTCATTCCTCGAAACCATTGTTGCAATTATCTGCCAACATAAACATGCCACATAGTATTGCAGCACACACTGCATAGATAATATCTGTCATGGTCTGAATGTTCAACCAATAAGTGAATATTTTTCCAAGATAAGCAGTGCCACAAGAATGTTGATTTCAATAGGGTTATCCAGATGTCCCCAAAACCATCTATGGATGTCTACCAGACCTTTCCATATTCGGTGGGAAATGTTGACTGCTGGAGTAGCACCTGACGATTATTTGACGACTCCATGCCCAAGGATGATCCCGAAGACACTTGTACCATCAGATGTCATCAGTCAACAGAGTTTTTTAACTCTCCTTCTATCTTCTCATCATATTTCTTCTATGTACCCAGATTCCACACCCTACGGGGAATTGTAATAAGTGATGCTAGTATGATGTTCTTGAATTTGTAACAGGCCTAGGATGTGGGACTCGATCAGCAAACGAGTACACCTTGGAGTGTTTTTTTTTATCCGGTGAATTATCCCTCTCGTTTCCTTTCTTTTTTCAGAGGGGGATAATTCTCTTGATTTTTTCACTCGTGCACACCCCAAAGCCGAGGTGACGGTTTGAAGATTGAGCCCCTGACACATCTTAGTGTCTAGGGTCGATGTATATTACCATACTAGATCACACGTAAAGTTTTGTGGACTTTGGCTAGGTCTAGGTAGGATTTTTTAATAGTTAAAATTTCCCGCAAAACGGGATTTTTAATTATTTTTTGTAATAAAGGCAATAAATAAGTGGCATTACGGAATGCCTGGGCGTATGACCAGTCAAATTTTCATCCTCAAGGCACAGCATTCTCTAGAGCCTACTTTGGGGGTCAAAAAATGACTCAGAGTCCCTCAAAAGGCAAATTTTCCAGTGACAGTGGCAAAAATGAAGAAAAAATTCAAAAAAATGAATAATTGGAAAAAATTAAAAAATTTTCCAAAGTCAAAATAAGTCAAATTTTGACATGAAGATTAAGCAGATGATCAAGAATGATGTGGCAATCAATGTGGGGCCCACATCAAGTCAAAGTTTCATAAAGTCAACTCAAGTCAAAGAAAGTCAAAGGTCAAAGGTCAAAGTCAAAGTCAAAGTCGGAGTTTGAGTTCATGAGGCAATGAAATTTTCAAAAGTATAGCTTTGATTTAATGTTGAAGAATTATTATAAGCTAAGGTTTATTAAGTGGGACCCCCACCTCACCATAACTCAGCAAAAAAAAAAATGACGTCCGTACGATTTCCGTACGTCCGTACGGCTTCCACGCTGGCCACATATTACACAGTCATCCAAGTTTGAATCAGCAAGTCAAACAGTAGGAATCAGCAATCTACGTGGCAGTTTAAATGCATTTAAGGTGGACCATAGCTCAGCAAATAAATTGAGGCTTCCGTACGCTGTCCGTACGGCAGCCCAGCTTAAATTGACGCAGTTTATGAGCAGTCCATGCTGGCAATGCATATACGCATGGTTAAAGCAATTTAAACGTGGCAAACCAGAAATGCATGGTCAGCTACAGCAAGTCCGTTGGCAGCTCATCAACATGGTAGCCCATACGCATTTAAACGTTGGCAATCAAATATTCACGGTGGGCAGTTCATGCAATTAACGTGGGCATATTCCAGCATTACGTGGACAACATCAAGGTATATACGCATAATAAAACAGCAAGTTTAACACAGGTCAGCTTCCACGTGGGCAGCATGTTTAAAGCTACAGCAGTTTTGCATGGCAGCCAACAGCAGTTTAAAACATTGACAGCCAAGTATCAGCAGTTCATGGACAGCCAGTTAAACATCAGTTAGCTCAGCATATTTCAAGCAGTTATCTTCAGTCAAGCAGCAGTTCAAAGGCAGCCACGTGGAAATCAAGAGCAGTTATCTTCACATTGGGATTGTCATCAAGCCACTTGTCATTTCATTTCTTCATTGGGATCTTCACCTTATTGCCATTTGTCATTGGGAATTTGCCTTGGGATTGTCTCCCGTTTTCCTATTTATATGAGCTTTGGGCTCTTATTGTACATCATAGAACGAGCTATTGGGCTGGCGGAGACTCTGCCGGATTGTGTATTCAACATTCTTATTAATAATAAAAGTCTTTGGGGTTAGCAGCTTCTCGTGTGGGGCATGTCTTGGTATAT
>APFE030695065.1:0-12283 GCA_000404065.3 Pinus taeda | reverse complement strand
ATTGCATGCAGGATTGCCTTTACAGTTTTGGGCAGATGCTGTAGATACTGTTGTTTATCTAATAAACAGAGGGCCTTCAAGTTCCTTGGATGGTGGTGTTCCAGAGGAAGCATGGACAGGTAAAAAGGTAAACTACTCTATTTTAAAGCCTTTTGTTTGTGAAGCCTTTGTCCATATTGATAAAGAAAATAGAACAAAGCTTGAAGCAAAGTCAAAGAAATGTACCTTTATTGGATATGGTGTTAATGATTTTGGTTATCGCTTATATGATTATGAAAATCACAAAATCATTAGGAGCAGAGATGTAATATTCAATGAAAAGGTCTTGTATAAGAATCAGTTGCAGGAAAATAAACGGGAAGAAGAAAACAAGGAATACACAGTTCTTGATGAAATCACTGAAAAAGTAAAGGTGCCTGAAAATAATAATAATCAACAACCACAACAGCAGCAACCACCACAACAGCAACAGGAACCCCAAACACCTGAAAGCGGTGTTAGAAGATCTACCAGGATAAGTAGACCCTCTGAACGATACTCTCCTTCATTATATTATTTATTGTTGACTGATTCCGGTGAACCCGAATGTTATGAAGAAGCAATGCAGGTTGAAAGCAGGAAGAAGTGGGAGGTAGCCATGGAAGAAGAGATGGACTCCTTAATGCATAACCAGACTTGGGATTTAGTCAGGTTGCATGCAGGAAAAACTACATTGAAGAATAAATGGGTTTACAGGTTGAAGGAAGAAGATGGAGGAAAACAGAGGTACAAAGCTAGACTTGTGGTGAAGGGGTTTGCACAGAAGAAAGGTATTGATTTTGATGAAATATTTTCTCCTGTTGTTAAAATGACTTCAATCAGAACTACTTTGAGTCTTGTAGCAGCTGAAGATTTGCATCTTGAGCTAGATGTAAAGACAGCCTTTCTCCATGGGGATTTGGAGGAAGAGATATATATGCAGCAGCCACAAGGATATGAAGTGAAAGGGAAGGAGAAACTTGTGTGCAGGTTGAAGAGGAGATTGTATGGCTTAAAACAGGCTCCAAGGCAGTGGTATCTAAAGTTTGACAAGTTTATGTCTGAACAAGGTTATACGAGATGTCACTCTGATCATTGTGTTTATCTGAAAAAGCAAAATGATGGCAGCTATATTATATTGTTATTGTATGTAGATGACATGCTTGTTGCAGGATCTAACATACAGGAAATAAATGTGCTCAGAAGAAAATTGGCAAATTCATTTGCAATGAAGGATTTGGGAGCTGCAAAACAAATCCTTGGTATGAGAATAACTAGAGACAGGAAAAATCGTAAATTAACATTGTCTCAGAATGAGTACATACAAAAGGTGTTGAAAAGATTTAACATGCACAATGCAAAACCAGTTAGTACACCTTTTGCTAGCCATTTCAAACTTAGTAAGGAAATGTCCCCAAAGACCCAAGAAGACGTGGATTATATGTCTAAAGTTCCATATGCATCAGCAGTTGGAAGCTTAATGTATGCAATGGTCTGCACAAGGCATGATATTGCACGTGCAGTGGGAGTTGTAAGCAGGTACATGAACAATCCAAGAAAGCAACATTGGATGGCATTGAAATGGATTCTCAGATATTTGAAAGGTACCACAGATCAAGCATTATGCTTTGGTGGTTCAAACATTTATCTAAAGGGATATGTTGATGCAGATATGGCAGGTGACAGAGATAATAGGAGGAGCACTACAGGATATGTATTTACTGTTGGAGGAACATCTATCAGTTGGGTTTCAAAAATCCAAAGTGTTGTTGCACTTTCAACAACAGAAGCAGAGTATGTTGCTACTACAGAGGCTAGTAAAGAGATGATTTGGTTAGAGAGGTTTATGGGTGAATTGGGTAAGGAGCATGATAAGGGCACGTTATACAGTGATAGCCAAAGTTCCATTCATCTTGAAAAGAACTCAGCATTTCATTCCAGGACTAAACACATACAGCTCAAATACCATTTCATACGATCATTGTTGGAAGATGGACAGTTGAAGCTGGAAAAGGTACACACTAGCCAGAATCCTGCAGATATGCTAACAAAAGTTGTAACCAGGGAGAAACTGAGAACATGCTTAGTTTCAATTGGTCTTCAAGGATGACAATGAAGATGAGAAACATCCAGGTCCAAGAGAGTTGTCATTGTCCAGAAAATGAAGCAGCGATGGAATTGCTACAATCATTCTCCAAGTGGGAGATTGTTGTGTGTGGAGCATGATTGTTCAGAGGTATTTGTTTCAGCCGAATGTATACCCCAGGACGTTTTGTACACCCTCTAGGTCGGGGGGGGTTTGTGGGGGGGACTTGTCCCCGCAGGGGTCGGGGGGGTCCCGCGGCTCGGGGGCAGCGCCGCCGAAGCTAAAAACAGCTGTAAAATTGCCTTGTAAAAGTATAGTAATTTCTAGTCAATCTGGGCCGTTCATTAGGCGGATGATCTGACGGTAGAACTTATGTTTAGTTTAGGGTTTTTTGCCCTAGAAGGCAACCCCTCTCTTTGTATGAGGGCATTGTATTTGAGGCTGTGAGATAGATGTGTATTTGGTGTGAGCGAGAAACAGAGAGGTGAGACTGTGAGAGAAAACAAATGATATTACAGTGGATTTGAAGTAGGTTGTGTCTCTTCATTTTGCTTGATAATAGAAAGGAAGGACTGGCTGTTCGAGGTGGACGTAGCCCAAACTAGGTGAACCACGTATATCTGTGTCTCTCTTGTTTTGTGCTTTTTCTGTGTTTATATTTCTGCAATATTTTATGTGTTCCATTGCTCCGTAATATTTAATTTTCTAACATTTGAATCTCATAGACTAATGTACCTTTCTGCTTAGGGCCTTGGCAACATAGTTTTCCATCCATTTACGTGTTTCATTTCAAAATCAAATTCGCTCAGAAATGTTGTCCATTTGGCCTATCGAGCATTTAAGCTAGACTAATTAAAAAAATTGTAAGGTTATTATGATCTGTCAACAACAAAAACGTTTTTCCCAATAGGTAATGTTGCCACATTTTTAGTGCATGAGCCACTGCTGTTAATTCAAGATCATAAACGAAGTACCATTGTTTGTAATCTTTTAGCTTTCGAGACTCATAAGAAATCACCTTTCCTTCTTGTGTTAATACCTGACCAACACCTTTTTTGCTTCCATTTGTGCAAACCACAAAAGACTTTTCTGGATCTGTTACTTTTAACACTAGCGCAGTAATGAGTAGACGTTTTAACTTTTCAAAGCTTTGCTGAAATTCAGTTGTCCATTGGAAGACATGCCCCTTTTTTGGTAAGGAGGTCATTCGAAAGGCGATTTTTGAAAATCCCTCAACAAATCTATGGTAGTATCCGGATAATCCTAAGAATGATTTGATATCAATGACATTATTTGGGGATGTCCATTCCATGATTGTTTTGATCTTTTCTGGGTCTACTGCAATGTCGTCTTTTGATATAACATGACCCAAGTATTGAATCTGATCTTTAAAGAAATCACACTTGCTGAATTTGGCATTTAACTGATTCTCCCTTAGTGTCTGCAATACAATTTTCATATTTTCCTTGTAATCCTCCTAAATCTTAGAGTATATTAAAATATCATCAATGAATATGAATACAAATTTTTCCAGGTATGGCTAGAAAATACCGTGCATTAGGCTCATAAAGGTGGCTGGGGCATTCATGAGTCCAAACGGAAATACTACGAACTCATAATGTCCATAACAAGTACGGAAAGTTGCGTTGCAGATGCCTTCTTCTTTTATTCTTATTTGATGGTAACCAGATCTTAAATAAATTTTTGAGAATAGCTTAGCTCCTTGCACCTGATCAAATAGATCATCTATACATGGTAGGGGTACTTATTCTTGATGGTTAGTTTGTTTAATTGTCTATAATCAATGCATAATATTAAGGTTCTATCATTTTATCATACAAATAGGACATGGGCTCCCCATGGGGACACACTAGGATGAATATACTTTTTGTCCAAAAGCTCCTGTAGTTGCATTTTGAGTTCGGTTAGCTCAAGTATGCTCATGCAATATGAGGCTCTGGATATAGGGGCTGCATCTGGAATTAATTCAATGGTGAAAACAATATGATGCTTTGGTGGTAGCCCTAGCATAGATTCTGGAAGTACATCAATAAACTCTTGAACAACAAGAATATCTTCCAAGGATGTCATTTTATTTTCAGTATTCGTGAATCCTACTTGAACAACATATACTTGACAACCTTTTCTAATACATTTTCGTAGCTGACTAGCAGTAATGGGATGTAACTTGGTATACTTGGTCTTAATTCCTTGGAGCTTCTTTCTTTGGCCTGATTCAACAATAAAATTAACAGTTTTCCGTTTGCAATCGACTAAGGACCAAAAAATTTCCAGCCAATCCATTCCAATTAACACATCATATGAACACAAAGGAAGTATCTTAAGGTCTACGTGAATGCATTTCGCTGAAATTGTTATGGGGCAATGCTCTATTTTTGTGGTTACTCTTCTTTTTTTCCCCGTAGCTAGTTGCATTAGCCATGGTTTTGATAACTTACTACTCTGTAATTGAAATTTATCTACCACTTTAGGACTAACATAGCTTAAGCTAGCGTCGGGGTCAAATAAAATAGAGACGGGTTGCTTAGCAATTGTACTTTCACAATCGATCATAGTGGGCTGGAATTTTGCCTAGTGATCATCCAAGGCAACATTAATTCTGGGCATGGTTCTTGCCACATCCCCAACCATGAAGGCCTCTTCCATATTTGATAATTGTTCTGTTCTTTCCTTATGCGGGCAATTCTTGTAATAGTGAGGTTCTCCGCATCCCCAACATTGTAGCGACAGTTTTGATTGTTGACCATTCAATGATTTAGTAACTCCATCTGGCTGCCTGTTTTCTAAATAATCCGTCTTTGATTGATTTCTAACTGGAAATTGTTGAGATACTTTTGTTGTAAGTTTCTGCCATTAGCAAATCTTGAGTGTTTATTTGGGGTCAAACTTTTGCCTTTTCTGTTTAGACTCCCTTCTGGTTCTTCATTCTTTTGTTTCATCTGCTGCTAGCAGATGCGAGCTTTCTGCACAATGTCATCCATTGTCCTGGGGTAGTTAAATTCTAATTTATCTTTCATAAAGTTGGGTAAGATGCTAATGAAATACTAAATTTTGGCCTTTTCTTCTTGCATGTAAGGCACATAACACAGCAGGGAAGTGAATCCTGTCACGTATTCATCCATGGTCAAGGTGCCCAACCTTAATTCATGAAATTCCTTTGCCTTTTCATCATAATACCGTTCAGTTAGATATTTATCCTTAAAATTTTTCTGGAACTCTTGCTAGGTGACTTGCTCTTCATTGATCTTCCTTACTATTTTGATTTCTTCCCACCATAGGGTGGCCTTACCTCTTAATTGATAAACTACCAATCGTGCCTTTGGTTTTTTTTGTACTCATAAATCTGGAAGTATTTTCCCATATCAATTAACCATGCTTCTATTGCCAATGTCATTTCCCCATCAAAGAGTGATGGTTTGATATTTTTAAATTAACCTTGTAACTCAGGTTTTTGTCTCTTAGTTTTGCGCTAGTTGGAAATGTTGTCGGAGCATCCTTCCTCTTCCTCCCCATGCATTTTTGACTCAGCATTATATTCTCCATTTTGATCCGTCAGGGTCTTCTCCCGATCCTCCACATTGGGGTTTGGATGTCATTGATTCTGTTGATTTGACACACTTCTGAGAATTTTCTCCTGCTCTTCTCATAGTCTTTTATTATCTGTTCTTAAATTTATCATTTCAACATAGTTGTTGAATAGTCTCGAGTAACACTGCATTTAGCTTGTCTTGACTCTTCGCCCAGTTGTATCCAAATATTAGGATTGACATTTATATAAGTGGTTTTGGGTGGGTCGGTTGGTCCTGGAATCTCTTGCATTTTGCTTATCCCTTTCTCTTATTAAGGCTAACTTTATCTCTGTACTCACACATAAGTTTATTAGTAAAAAAGAAATAAACACATTGGTTTTCAGTACTTATTTTATTCGCAAAGAGTCTCAGTGTACAAACCTGAGCTCTAATACCATTTGTAAGAGACATATGCATAAAAAAAAATATATTGCAAAGATTCGACCTACACCATTCATATAAAATTAATTAATAAACATTCAATCCCATCCGAAGTGATTAAAGTACTAATCAAGGATGCTAATGGCACATGGCTCTTATCCTTAACATTTAAGAATTTAGTGAGACCTTCATTTAAAAGCTTTCAAGTTAAGTAACAGTGTATGGCGCGCTTCCAAAACCTTGGTTGGCTCACAGCTGTACCGTGCCTAGGCCCCACGTTAAGCTTAGGAGCAAGGATAATTAGTGAGATAGAGGCTGCAAGGGTGGCGACATATTGATCATCAATCTGTATGGATCTGATGGTGCCAGAAACCTAGAGTTTTACCTAACCAATTTTACACACCCTCAGGCCGATTGTTGCTCTGAAGCGGTTTGCCTCTCCGAAGGTGGATGAGGTTCGAACTGTCATCCCCATGATCTCTGGAGTCCTTCTTCTCATGACTGTTACTGGTAAGAATTCCCTTTTATCTTGTCTGTTAGTTCTAGTATTAAAATTTTCCAAATAAGGTTGAGAAACACTATTTAAGTATGCTTGGTGGTTCTGTGATAGTATTGTGTTTTCATGCTCAGAGAAGGCTTGACTTCTCGGCTCCTAGGAAGGTCAGAATGATTAAGGACATTGATAAGCTAGGTAAATAACAATGTTAGACTAGTGAAAGATGGATTCCTTCGATTGAATCATGGTGTATCATTTTGAAGGTCAGAGTGAGGGTAACATAGCTTTTATTGACAGGATGGCAACTATGGTTTCAAAATCGCTCTTCATCCACAGCTACATACTTAGCATTCATTTCATTTGTCTTTATGTTTAAGATTTTGGTTTTTAAAGCCATCGACTCTAAACATGGGTTACTTACCGCAGGTATTCTACCCACCCCTTGGTTCATTTGGGAACAACACTGGAAAGGTCGTGCCCTCACCAGATCCTTCGTCATTATACACAGGTTGGATATCCTCTTGTTAAGAAAATACTCCTAGCTTTCTCTAAGGTTTGGGCTGCGATTCGACCGTTGTTCCTCTGTCTGTGGGTTACTGGGTTTGGCTTTCAATCAATATGAAATATTTGTCCAGGGTTTTGTGTATTTGCACATTTCAATTCTTCAATGCTCTGTTTCTGAATTAAAGGTGTTAGCTCGAACAGCTTAGGACCGAAAATACTTTGTCTTATGTTTTATTTATAATTTCGCTACATGGCCAAAATGTTGTACTAAGCTCAAAATATTCCATTGTGAACATATACTGTGTAATATTTATGTTTCTGTTAATGAATTTTTTGATCTGATTTCATAACTTTCATCTTATATAATCGATCGAGGTTTTCTTTTTTACAATACTACTCTGATCCTAATTTATAACATTCATATTATGAGGAACATGCTATGTGTCGGCTGGAAGTCAGAATGCTTATTGATTATGAGGAGTAAGGTCGAAATTTTCTATGTGATGGGAAGTACTTTCTTTTTCCATAATCGTGTAGGAATATGATAGTGGTAACATAAGTTATAAAGATTAAGCTTTCTGCCAGTTACTTGTAGTTTTCATGTTAATCATATGAATATAAAATATACCCCAACTAGGGTAACATTTGCATGTGATGCTTGTTATAGTTTATGGTTGTGGGTTATCTGTTTTGTCTTGGATTAAACTTGTTTTAGTATTTAAATAATTCGTTACCTATGACAATCAATGAATTCTACCATAGCATTCTTTTCTGAATCTGCAGAGAAGATTACTTTATATTACTTAGTTATTTGGTTGGCCTTTACTATTCATGAACATATAGCTTCTTTCAAGCCTGCACGCGCGCGCGCGCACATATATATGTGCAGCAGTTTATCCCATTTTTACAGTCTTAAATCTGTTAAAATAAACTAAGAATGGGTATAATAAATGTTAACTAGTTCACTGCTATCCTTGTTGTCTAGAATATATAAATAAACGAACTTATCAAAGAGCTTAATATTTACTTATTTGTCTCTCAGATAAGTGTTCTTCAGAAAGATTGATAGTCAAAGAAAATATTTCGAGAAGATCAGAAGGCTCCACCTGCACCGTCCATGAACAAAAACTTGAGTAGAAAGAAGACATAATTAAAGGATGTTTGATTGAATTTGAAGTCAATATAGCCCGCAAGACCAAATAATACACGGAAGGATGGTTGAATTTGAATTCTTTGTACGAGTCTGTGAGTCGGTGATTTTGTGAGTTTAGAGTAACTTCCGCACAACTTCACTGAGAATGATAACAGTATATATTAGTATATAATTTCGAAAGAGCAAGACTAGACACTAATAAAATTTTAGATTTTGTTTTGAACAGAGCATGTTCAGATTTTTCTTTAAGTCGGATGATTATGAACATACAAAACACGGTAACGGTCCTTGTCACATTATTTACAAAAAAGAAATACTCTTGCTGTAAAGATTAGTTTTTAAATTCTTTGACCATGATACGTAAGTTATTTTTTTGTTTAAATGCGAAGGACTTAGTATGTAAATCTTTTAATAGTTACATCTGTTTGTAAAGAGATCATTTACATAAGATTATCCGAAGATATATATGGAATTGATAAATGGTGTTTACAAATTTTCTAAATGTAGTGTACATCTTATAGGAAGTAAGGTATGGAATTTCCTATAAGATATCGAATTTATTTTGTATTTAATAAATATTTGAGGTGTAATATTTATTAAAAAATCATATTTTAATTATAATTATAATTTTAATGTTTTTATTAATACATTTTTATATAAAATAAAAATAATTGATATTGTAAATTATTTTTTAATTAAACATTTTAAATATTCTTGAAAATTGAATTTTAAATGGTATCAATTTCATTTAATATCCAATAAAATATCGAAAATATATATATGTTAAAATAGAATATATTGTTTTATTCCTATAAAATAAAATATCCACATGTCTAGGCATTTGGTTGGAGTAGTGTAAGATAAATATATTAAAATATATGATAAATATTAAAAGATATAAAAATTAGTATTATATATAATTTGAAATTTTAATATTTAGGTTTATAAGTATTTTGATGATGATGATGGTAGTGGTTAACATCCACTGAGACCAAATTGGTTTATTGGACCTATAATTTTCTTAGTTTTTACTTATCTGGCTCCTCGTCTTTCTTCGCGAGATTGATGTTGTGGCTTTCTTTTCTTTCTCTATGGTCTTCCAAGTTTCTTTATCTTGCATCTCCTTGATCTTTGTTGGTCCTTGGGACATTGGTGTCTTAGTTTCGCAATGTATTGTGTTCATCCTTTGAAGATAGTCGGAGAAGAACTTTGGTCTAGGAGATCTGCGTCGCTGTTAAATGAAGATTTATTTTGTGCGATAGGGCTTTCTCCATGCTTGTCTTGAGAGTTGTTTATTTCCTACCCGATTTCTTGTGATTCAGAGTTTTCTTTAGAGTATTCTTCTTTGATGACAGTGTAGTGTTCTTTTTGTGCTCCTTCCCACCATGTAGATTTGTAGTGGTTTTTTCTAGCATAATTTACGGGAGGCTTTTGAGCAATTTTCGGCTAGATAGCCTGTCTCAAAGCAGGATTGACATCTGAAGAAGACACTTTCATAATCGAGTTTGTAGTTCCACACATAGTCTTTACTTGTTAGGTTTATTTCAGCTGTGAATCCGGCGTTGAAGTCCATTCCCACACAGATGCATGCATAGGTGGTTCTGGTATGTTCCTCTATTTCTGGGCACCTACCGCAAAATTTCCCAATTGCATTTCCAATGGCTTTTAGTGAGGAGAGATTCCAGAGATGCAAGGGTAGGCTTGGCAATCTCACCCAAACTGGTGTTGAGGTTATGGCTGCTATTGAGTGATCGAATGGTGGGTTCCATGGCTTCATGAATAGGCCTGAGTTTTCCGAAAAGCAAGGGCTGGAATCTAGAATACATTCTCTGCTTTCAGGATTTTCAAAATCTACTATAAAGAAACCCCTAGCACAGGGGTAGATATTAAGTTTATCAGAAATGACAGGCTTCCATACCTCTGAGATTCAATTGTGCAAAGTTGTCAGCAACACCCAAAAACCATTGAACCAACAGATTAGGGCACTTTCAAAAAACTTCAAAGCCTCATCGAGTGAGGCTTGGACCACCTGGATAGTGGGACTTGGGGCTTCACTAACGATATGCGTAGGACATTGCCCTCCAAAAGTGGATGGAACTAAGCCAGAAACTATTTTCGTGAAGTTGGGAGCCATATTTGGGTGTAGATCCTAGCCTCAGAGTAATAAGGCAGAATATTAGATCTAGATCTAGGCGCATAAAATTATATCTACAACTCAACTACAAAGAAGAAGGTTAGATCTAGATCTAGATCTACCCAAAGAAGATTAAATCTAGAACCTAACTGTAGTGTCTCAGTAAGCCTTTTAATTGGAAAGAAACCATTTATTATTATTTTAAAATTGAGATTTTAAAATATGTATAGTTTTCTCTATGGGTTGATGAACATCGAGACTATTTTGATGTCTGCACCATGACAATGAACATGTGGCAAATGGTAGGGAGGTTTGTCACCTTGTCCTCTTATTATATTTGTAGTATGAGGAAATTAACGGTGCGACATGCAATGCTTAAATTGTTCTCTTCAATATTGAGAGCGGGTGAGGGTCATTGCTATATGGCGACTAGTGATCTTCAGGTTTTCCATTATACTATGTCAATTTGGTAGTTAGCTGTTGAGGATCGAGCTATGGTAGTATCACACATTTCTTCCACCTATGCCTTGTTTGGGATGGATGATATTTTGGTGTCGTTGTCTCGTCCTTAGCCTTTGGATTACAAAAAAGCTAAGTTCCCTTCTTTGTGCATGGTTTCCTATTTTATTTAGAGGTGTGAGTGAATTGTTTATGGTTATCAGATTGACCTTTGAGGCTATTCTTGTGTTGGTAGTTAATTATCTTCCTCCATCCCTTCTAAGTCTATGGGGGCATCTATGTTTTGTGTTAATCGGTCTTCTTCTAGGCTCTCTTATTTCTACGGTCGTCTGTGACCCATTGTTAGGTGAGAAGATTTTGGGGCTTGCGGTGGGTAAATTGTATTAACATGATAACGGGTTCTTAGGTATGGTTTGTTCCTAGTGTGTTTTTGGTTGGGTGTTAAGTCGCCTGGCCTGCATCTTGGCTCCTTGATGCTTCCATTGGGAGAGCAGTCGATAAGACTTTGGCCTCATTGGTGTGTTGTCTATGTGGTTTCATTTGTAATTCCCTGTGCTTGAGAGAGCAGGTCAAAAGTTCCTTGTCGCAGAAGTAACTTGGCTAATTTGGGGCTGTATGTTTCTCCTCTAGGTGTGTTGGTGAGTTGGGAGGCGTTGGTGTCTACTGTTGTTCCTATATTTCAATAATTTCCCAAGGCTTTCAAAATGTGACCTATGTCGCGTAATTCTCGCTCCAATGTTGAGTTGAGGGGAACCTAGGCTAGCTAGGGGGGTTTCGTAAGAATTTGAAGGTAGTGGTGGTGCACCTAATGTCTTAGTGGTCCATGAGGGGTGGTAGAACCACTCAAAGCATGGGTCGGGTGGCCTTGGGGGCTCGTAGTAGCAGAGGAGGATTGAGAGGAGATCGTGGTGGGTGTGCAGCAGAGAAGGGAAAGCAAGGAAGTGTGATGTGTAGGGCTAGAGCTAGTGGTCAAGGCAGGAAGCATTGCTCTTAGCGTGCAAGGGATGATGGCTAGTAGTAGTGCTCTGATGCTTGTTGAGACCTGGTCCAGTCTATGGTGGATCATTTCGAAATTTATGATAAGGCTAAGAAGGAAGAACATGAAGATGACATTGCCATGATCAACCAATTGCATTACTTTCAATGCCATATCAGGAAAAGGATCATGGTGGTTTGGCACAATCATAATGTGTTATCTCAAAACATGGAAAAACTAGAAATATAGATGGCTCATTTTGAGGAGTGTGTCCCCCTCCAGGGACTCGACCAGATAACCATGCCTCTATTACTTGTGATGAATCAACATAGTTATAGGCGTTCTACTAGTTATATTTGTCTTTTGGTGTCTCTGGCCTATTAAGATGTGAATTGTGTGTCTAGTTGTGCTTATTCTGGCAATGAGACTAAGTGCATTTTAATATCCATGTATTCAAATTTTAATGAATGAAATATATATATATAT
>APFE030695064.1:63650-89957 GCA_000404065.3 Pinus taeda | reverse complement strand
CTCATCATGAGTTTTCTTTACTACCCTTTCACCATTAGTGACCATTTCTTGTAGCAACTTATTCAAATTTATCTTCAATTCTTCCATCTTATCGTCCATGCCATTCATCTTAGCGTCCATGCTATTAATCTTAGCTTCCACGACATCCATCTTAACTTGCATGCCATTCATATTAGCTTCCACGCCATTCATCTTGGCTTCATTTACCTTTAGTGAGAGTGAAATTTGTTGTACTTGGTCTTGTAATTTTGTTATATCATGTTGCATTTCTTCCTCTTCTTCACGAGTCATGCTAGAGCTTTCAGGTTGCTTACTAGGTGTTTCCATTTTCTTTTTTTGTGGCATTAATTAATGCTAATAATTCTTCACCATTCCCTTTGAATTCCTTCAAACTAATTTTTCAAACCAATCTTATGCAAAACTTAAAAAAACTACACACCTTTTTTTCACTTTGTAAGAGCTCGATATTGAATCTATTGTATCTCTATAACTGTGGATCTCGAATATCTCAAATCTTGTCCTACGGTAGCCCTTTGAGTCATCTTTCTAACCCCACAAGTCTGATCAATATTGGATTCTCCAAGGAAGAGTTATGCCAAATCTCCCATGGCGACCTGATTATAGACTAGTTCAGTAGAGTGAACTTGTACGACGTGCCATGTGTCACTGTTTCGACCTTAGTACCTGAAACTGATACACAGAAAACTACATGTCGTCCTCTTTCTGAAACTTCTTAATAAATTTCAATATGATGCTCAAAACAAAAGTTATGATGATTTTCCCCAGGTCACCTGTTTGGAATGTAATTCGGGAGTCTACAAAAATCCTAACCTCCTCAGACCATATCTCCACAAATATAGTGAGACAAGCTCTGAAATTTAGACCCAAACTTCAAAACGATTTCGGCTCAAATGGGTTTTTTTTGTAGCTTCTGCAATGTCGCAAAAAAAAAGTTATAGCGAAAATGCCACAATGCCATGTTTGGAGTAGCGAAACCCTAGAATCCAAAGCTCTTATATCAAATGTTAGGAAACCAGCTCACAAAAAGATAGAAAAGATAGATCAATACCTTAGAATTCAGCCTCTTCAAGGGGGAAACCTCCTTTACATTACACAAATGAACAATTCTTGGATGATACAAATGACTAAACCTCCCTTCTATATATAGGAGTCTAAGGGGTCACAATATAATCAAGTCGGCATAACAGTAATAACATAAGGGCACAAAAATAACAATAGTGGGTTTCTATGGGGCATACTAATAACAATATGGGGATAATAGGGTCACAATAATAACAATAAGGGTTACAATGACAATAGTAATGGGGGAATCACTAATATTATAGGGGCCTAACACCACCCAAGTTGTCAAGGGAATCCAGAGAAAATGATTTCCACCCTCTGGTGTTACAGGGAATCCAAAGACTATTGTCCTCACCTAATACTTATTCTTCCACCTCCCAATGCTCAACCGTAAGTTTGCTATACTCCCTGCGTTCTGATAGCACCACATAGATTTTATGTTGTTTTTCTTCCTGCGCTTTGGCTTGCCCCTCTACAGCGAAATCATCTTATTTTTCTCCATCCTCTTCTTGAGATTTTCTCCTCAATGCATGAGAAAATTAATATCGAGAATGTTCCCCTCCCTATGTTCCTTCCTGCAAGTATTTTCCACCATCATCTTGCTAACTTGATCATGGTGGTTCTTTTCACATGGTAGTGGGGAATGTTGTTATGCCAAATCCCTTCACTTCCTATTGGTTGACTTCAATCGTCCCAGCTACCAATGCAACCCATAATTCATTATTTTTTTCCTTTATTCTCCAACTCCATTAATTGATCTAATTAACCTAATTAAAAGCATACCTCCGAAACATTCATGGCTTGTCATAAAACACGTCAATTTTCCTTTAAATACCAAGCAATCTCCTTCCTCAAACTCTAGAATATGTGTCCCAATTTGTAGGCCTTTTAATTTATAAACCAAAATATATTAAGTATTTACAGTGAATGGGAATCAGCCTGGGGCTGTCACAATCATGTCCCACTTGGAGGAATATCGTCCTTGGTGTTCTAATCCTAAACACAATGCAAAGCATGCTTAGTCCCAACATAAATCATTGTGAGCTTTATAATGCAGCTCGCTTATAGTCAAACTTTATATATGTACAATTTTCTTACTCAACAACTCAATAGGCATGGAAATTTTTCCTTAGATCGGCCACTTTTGTGGATCCTTGCAGTATTCTTGGTGATTTTTTGTTGCACACCCCGATATCTTCAAGTTGTTGCTTGTTTGTATTGTAGCTAGTTCCATTTACCCAAATTTGGAAATTCCCATGCTTCCCTATAACATGGCATACAATCTCTCATGAGATTTAGCATAAAGAAATGGTAATAATTTAAAATATACTTCTTGCCTTGTCCATCATTCTATTAAGGGAGTTCATATGTGTCCTAGCTCCACCCTTTTTCAAATCATGGGAATAGTCCACAGTGCCTCCACCTAACCTCTAGGAATCCATAGTGCATTATGTCTCAACCTAAGCATAATCAAGTCAGGGAATCCAAAATAACTATAACTCCACCCCAACTAAAAGAATCTATAGGCCCAATACTCTCCACCCACTTTGCACATCAAGAATCTAGAACCCAGTGCTTCCACTTATCTCCTGCAGGAATCCACAGTACATTAGCCATTCCACTTGATGGCCTCCATGGGAGTCCAGAGAGTTGGCCCCACCTGCATGCCTTTTCCTCATTATACCATGTGTACCCATAACCCAAATTTTGGTTTTGTGGTCTCTTCAATTGTCCATGCTTGTCCCAGCATGTCGCAAGTCACATTGTTTTCGTTATGCTTATATACCTTTAGTGTAACCCTGTTTTATAATGTAAACATGGATGCAATATAAGATTCATAATCGTATGCCATCAAAATCATAAAGAGGCCAGGGCTACTTATTTCCCAATTGATTCCTCACATAATCAAGAATCACAAACATGCCATCCATTCATATGCTAAATGCCTAAGAAAGATTGGTCATTCTTTCACAGTACAATCTAGACAATAACCTTCCAATTACAATGGTTTCATATACATTTATTCATTTATCAACATGATCATGAACACAACACAATTACATGTGTCCATAAAGTAAAGGTTAAGAGAACTTCCTTTATCCATGCATCGCATTGAGAACAACAGTTCCCAATTTGCCCAAGGAGTTTCTTACCCCAAATCCATTTATTTTGGCTTTTCTTTTCTGCTACCATCAATATTATCAATTGATATTATTTTTGCTGCAATGACCAATAGTTCTATGAACTTCATATTTATTTTTCAAGATGTTCACACTCAGGAACATCATTACAACTAAGTTTCTAGCAGTGGCCTTTCCTACCCACTTGTCCAATAGTTTCCATGTTTCCTGAAACCCATTAAGTAACCTAACCATTTACCCAAACATGAAAATCATAATTACTTCCATTCACATTGTCATATTTTTAAGGATAACTTGCTTTATCCTACTATTGTGGTGGTTCTCAAATAAAATCTTGTTGTATCAACCAACATCAGTATTCCTTCACTGCATCATAATATAAGGGATGCATTTTCATGTATAATTATATATCATCCATGTAGTTTAAAGATTAAATATCTTCCCTTTGTTCCCTTTTTCATGGTTGTCCTTCCACTGTCCATTTATTCCCATGGACCCAACCATCCCAACCAACTGTCATATTTTTCCTTCCTACATTCAATTTCCCTTTATTCATGTCCTGGGCTTCATCCGGGTCTTACATTTCCTATTCTGTTCCACTCAACTTTCCCTGAGCTCCATTAGTTTTCTTTTTCCCCAACAAATTACCAAGGCCCCAAAAAACATAGAAGGCGAGAACAAGATAAAAATGAAGGAAACATCATAAAAACTCATAACATCAATAAAAAAACCATATGTAATAGTGAACAGTCAACAATGAAAAATGGAAAATCAAACATAAAATCAATTGAGGAACACAAAACATCAAATATTCAACAACCACAACCAATCAATCCCCATGAGTTCTGAGGTTTTCATTGCTTCATGAATAAAAGCTTAGTCATGTCCTTCTTCAAGATTTCATGCCAGCCCTTTTAAACTTGTATAACCCCTCCATTTTCTCCCATGAGGAACCCTTCAATGCTTATTAGATAATGTTGAGGGAATTCCCTTCTTCTTCCCTCTCTTCCAACACCATACCCTGCTATCTCAAGTGTCTAAGAGCCCTTATAAGTGACTATTTTCTTGTTGTACTTAGTCTCCTTATGCAATGCCACATTCATTCAGTTGTTAATATTGTCAATGCATAACACATATTAGTTGTTTCCCTGCCATGCTATACCAAGCATATTGTGCCGCAACACAAAATTATCAACATTTACATTCAACCTCCATTAGCTTCATTCAATGTCTTTATCGAGACCATCATCACTACTAAAAAAAAATAGCTTTCTCCATAAGAAACCATAGCAGTGTATGTATACTCAACCTCCTTATCGAAGGTCAACAATAACAAAGCATATGCAATCTCAAAGGTCAGTTAAAACCATTTAGCATAAAATCATACATCATTTTATAACTTATAATATTTCATGTTTATGAAATGTATCATGTATATGTGGGAAACCTCACAATCAATGTATTTATAGCCATTCAATTATAGTGCTACACTCATCAATTTCTTGCACAAGCAAGCAATCTACATACCATTTACATTTGTAGTGCTACAACCAACACAAGCAAGCAATCATCAAACACGTCACTCTCTAGTAGAGCAACAAATCCTTTATCTACAAGGTTTAAATAAGACCTTTGCCTTTGAACTCATCTAGTTCAAGTATTGAACATGGATACTCTATCTCATATTGAGATAACCTTTACATGCATCAACTAACAATTTCCATATGTTACACCCCATTCCTTGAACAAGGAAGGTATTAACCATGAATGACAACAATGACAATCATTCATAAGGAAAGACATAATACCCAAAAATCCCAATCCCTCATATCATATGAGAATTCACATGTGCATCCATCCCAAGTGTGCAAGAACGCACCACTTAAACAATCATGTACAAAACCATGCATTTAGTTTTGCAAAAAACTAAATAAATAATAAGCATCCATGGTCACAACAATAGACTGTATAGACCTCCAAGATGCCTAATAGAAAACACATGCAATATCATTGCATTTTTCAATCATATCGATCATACTATAACATTCTTGCATCCAACATACAAATCACAATCAAGTGATATAAATAGCATGTAATCATATCCACATTCAGCTACAATACTCAAGAGTTATAACTTCACCCTAGCTTTAAATATCCGTGCTAGCTCCAATGCTTGGACTTACTGCTATGTTGATTTAGTAACAGGGAACCAACTTATTCTCAGAGGTCTAGAGTTGAAAACTTTATTCTATATCTCTTATGCGATAGAGCCCATCCAATCCAAGTGTTGAACCTGGAAGCTTTAATACCACTCTATAACATACCACCTACTATCCTTAGCCCCTACTAAGGGTAGATTGAGAATAACTAGAGAGGGGATCTAAGAAAGAATTTGAAATGGATCAACCCAGTTTGAGTGTCGTGAACTATTCATGGTCCCTATTCAAAATGGAGGTGAAGATTAACATTAGGTTGTATCAAGGTGAGATTGATGCTCTGAAGCTCAATCACTAGTTGCAACAATGAGAAGCTTCTTTCAATGTTCATCATATAGAGTAAGAATATAATATTTCGTTTTCTTAGCTGAAATTAGATGGCCACACCCTAACCTAGTGGGAAAACCACATAGAGACCTTGAAGTTGGAGGGAGATCTCACAGAGAATAAGTGAGAGAATTTCAAAAGCATCATAAAGTCACAATTTTACCCTATCAACTATGTGGAATACTAGTGGATTTGGTGGCACTACTCCATGCATAAGTAGGGGTAAAGTGTATAGGAGTACACAACAAAATTTAGAAAGATGGCCATAATGTTGGGTACCTCCCCAAAGAACCCAAATAACACTTCAATAAACAAGAAGGGGAACTCCCAAAACAATTTTACAACAACTCATTGGCTATAAAACTTCAATACACAAAATTTTGGTTTATAATGGACTTCGGTTCGGTTGGGAGGAACTCCAAAGAGTTTGTTGCCACAACCCTTCACAGATACAAATATACAATAACTGAGTTACAACAATTCAACTAGAAAATCACAACCAAACCCAATAAATAACCAATTTTTGGCCCTTCGGCCTACACACAACCTCAATACACAAATACCCATGGTGTACCACCCTCGACAATATTTCATTCCACAAGCTTGCACAACTTCCTTTAGGAATCTTGCTTTAGAGAGCGAGCTCTCCTCAAGTATTTGGTGGGTCTACATAACCACATGAAAAAAGAAAGTGATCTTGTTCAAACCTAGATTAGTGGATGAGGCTTATGTATAGGCAAAGTACTTGGATAACATAGGCTAGAATAAAGGGAAATCAAGTGGGTCAAAGTAGAAGGAGAGCCATGAGGGGAAGAAGAAGTGGAAGATGAGAAAAGAAAAGAAGACAACAACCAAACCACACCAGTGCAAAGATCTCAACGATCACTGCACCCACTATAACATTAATGATCGTATAAAGGAGAAGTGTTGGAGGTTGTATCCAAAGCTTAACTTGAAGAAAAAAATGAAAGATGCAAAGACAAAAAACCCCATGGTTACTGATTCGAGAAACCAGGTGGAAAATAGCTCAAACATGGATAATAATACTGTTTGTGCATTAATGTAGAAGGAGGTGAATCTGAGTAGCCTTTAGCAGTAGGAAGAGAATGGAAATACTAGACTCTTCCATATAAAAATGCAGGTCAAGAAGACAAAAACTAATGCTTTGTTCAACTCAAGATCACAAGGGAATCTTATTACACAAATTTGGTCAACAAATTTTGATTAGAAGTTTAGGATCATCTAAGCCCATATTCATTAGGATGGGTAAATAAGGATGAAAAATTAAAGGTAACAAAATAATGCAAAATCAAATTTGGTATCAATGTTAATTTTATTGTTGACGTAGAACTAGATCCAGTTCCCCTTGATGTATGCAGAGTGGTGTTTGGAAGTTACTATATGTACATGTGGGATGCAATCTTATGCAGAGAGCCAAATAGTACTACCTCATAAAGGATGGAAAATCATTCACCATTAATGTGCACAAGGGAAAGTACAAATTTTTGCTTTTAAGTAATAATCAAGCCACAAAATTTATCATTTTTTGTACCCTAGAGGAAACTGACAGCCAACCTGACACGTAACTACTAGTAAACCTCTAGGGGTCTACAACTTGTCCTCCTCACCGTAAACTGGGTCACAACCAAGGGGATTTGAACCTTGGATCTCTTAGTTTTCACAAATTTCACATTACTTTGATCACCAATTGAGTTGTCCCCTCGGGACGAAATTAATCAATTTTAGAAAGAAGTATGTTCTACTTTTTTTAAGAGAAAAATAGTTTGTAGAAGAGTCAATGAGAGTGGGTGCACTAAGAAATAAAGACAACAAATGGAAAAGTTGCTATAGGAATATAGGGAAGTGCTCCAAGAGCCTAAAGGGTTACCATCTAAGAGGGAAGTGGAGCATAAGATCAAACTATTTCCAGGCTCTCTGTTGTCGAACATTGGGCTATACAGGTAGTCCATTATAGAAGTAATTGAGGTGAATAAGCAGTTGTAGTAAATACTAGAACAAGGTGTCATTTGACCAAGTACCTCACCATGTGGGCCACCCATCATCATTGTGCCAAAGAAGGATGGAACTTGGTGGATGTGTATTGATTTTAGGGTGCTAAAAAAATTACACTAAAAAATAGGTGCCCCCTGCCCAAGATAGATGATTTGTTGGATTAGTTGCAACAAGAAAAATGCTTCTCCAAGTTGGACTTAAAATTTGGATATCACCGAGCTCGAGCACCCGTGTCACCTTGTATGGTTTTGAAGGTGGTATTTTAGGTATCTTCTTCCCTGACTCGAGCTCGGTGACACGGGTGCTAGAGACATTAAAGAAGCAACAACTGCTAGCAAATAAGAAGTGTGATTTTGCGCAATAACCTTTGGTGTATCTGGGGTATGTTATAGGTGGAGGAGAGTTGAAGATAGATCCTAGCAAGATGAAGGCCATCATGAAGTGACCAATTCCTACTAATCATTTTGAGGTCAAGAATTTCAATGGGGCAACACATTACTTGAGTAAATTCATGGCCTCATTTTCAGTAATAGAAGTACCACTCCATGCCAAGAGAGTGAATGGCAAGAGTATCTAGTGGGGAAAGAGTCATCAGAGGAATTTGAAGAGTTAAAGGAAAATATTAGTCAAGCACCAGTTCTAGAATTACTAATCTTGCAATAGCCCTTTGAAGTGGAGACAAATGAGAATTGATATGCAATGGGAGTGGTCTTGATGCAGGGAGGAAGACCTATATGATATTATTCTAAAGTATTTCATGGGGAAGTTCTCAACTATCCTACCTACAAAAAGAATCTTTATTCCCTAGTGCAAGTTGTGAAGAAGTGGAAACACTATCTAATGGGAAAGGACACAATAATCCACACATATTACTAGCTATTGCATTACTTGCAAGTCTGTAGTAAGGTATAATAGACGAAGCATTACAAGTGAATGCAGTTTCTACCATGGTTTCATTTGGGAATCAAGTACAAAAATGGAAACATAAATAAGTTGGGCAATATGCTTTCAATGCCACCCATATCAAAGATCATAGCTTTGGGAACTCTTGTGCACATGGATCCATTCACCCATGATGCATACAGAGAGTCATATTTAAAAGATAATGACATCAAGTAGGTGTTTCCCCAGTTGCAGAGCCAAATTCATGTGTATTATGGTGAGATCACATTTAACTACCATCTCCAGGATGGGTTACTCTATAGGCTAGACAAGTTATATGTTCCTAAACATGAGTGAATGCAACTAATTATACAGGCTCACACCTCCAAAATTTCAGGGAAATTTAGTGTAGGGAAGACAGTGGCCAACCTGCAGAGGTATGTCTACTGACCCAAAATATAAGAACAAGTAGCTAGGTTCATAAAAGGATGCATGACTTGTTGTACTAGCAAGCCTGGTAAAAGGAAAAATATTCTATATCATCCCTTTCATGTGCCCAATGTCTTTGGGAAAACATTTGCATGGACTTTGTGGGAGGTTTAGTAACAACTAGGAAGGGACATGACTACAGTTCATGGCAATTGATAGGTTTAGTAAGATATGTTTTCTAATTCCCTGTAAAAAGACCATCAATGGGAAAGAAGTAGCAAGCTTGTTATTTGGATAGGTTCGAGTGCACTTTGGGATACCAAGGAGCATCATTTTAGATAGGGACACGAGATTTATGAGTGCATTTTGGACTACACTATGGGAGAAGATACACACGAAGTTGAAGAGGTCTACAACATTCCATCCATAGACAGATGTGTAGAAAAAAGTAGTCAATAGGACCTTGGTGCAGCTTTTGAGCAGTTACAATCATAAGCATTTGAAGGCACAAGATGAAAATATAGTATATAAACAACACTTTTATAACATATTAGTCCATACTTCTACTGGTAAGTCCCCATTTGAAACTTGTTTTGTATATCAACTACCTTCAACTTTCGATATTCCATATGGATAATAAGGATAAGTGAGGGAGGATCTTACAGGGGATGCCTTAAGGGCATACAAATTTGTGAAGGAGATTAGGAAAATTTATATACAGGTACAAGAGACACTATAAAAGTCATGTAAAAAATATAAGGTTAGCATGATCAACAGATAATAGAGAGGTTGTTCAAGGTGGAGATAGAGTATAGTTACAATTGAAAAAGGAGAGGTTGCAAGGTTGTGGTAAGAAAATAAATGCTCTATGATATGGTCTCGTTAAGATACTAGAAAGGTATGATATAACACCTATGGAATTAGTCTAACCCCATACACCTATAGACTTAGTCTGACCCCATACATGCACATTTACTCAGTGGTGAATGCAAAGAATATGAAACTATATTATCCTCCCATGCTATATTACAAAGAGGAATAGATCCTACCTTCTATAGAGGATTTGGCACCACATGCTTAGGCATAGGATACAAATTTCTAAAAGAGGTCCATAACTATAAGATAGGGGCAACGTGAATTTTCATAGATTGGGTTGAAACGACAACTTCCAGGCAAGGCTAAATAGTACACCTGTGAGAAGGTGGAGAAAAAAAATTCTCACCTTATTCAGTAGAAGCTTTTAGGGACCAAAAGCCTCCCAAAATTGGGAGACATGATTTGAATTGGATCAATATATTGTTTTTCATCCATCTAGATTCTTTCATAGTGGAAAAAGTAGAGGAGTCAACTCAATAGACCATTTTTATCGATGGGTCCCAGTTTGGAAAATTGGATTCTGGAACCTTGCGAATGCAGATTGAGTCATCAAACATAATTTTTTGGGGGTAAAACTTTGTTGCTTTGGCTAGCACACTTTCATACTATTCTACACATAGATACCTTTCCCATGGTGCAAGAATATCCTAATGGGAGTATGTATGCAAAAGTTATGCCACCAGGAAGTTGAACTTCCTATTTTGACCACCATAATATGAGAGGATGCCATGTTAGGCCCCATTATTCATGGAAAATGGGTTAGCCATGTGATAATGATGAATACGACTCTAGAAGAGTCGATATTGTGACTCTAGTTATGATTTAAATAAGTCAAACTTAACCATTAGTAGGCTATCAGCCTGTGTTATAATTTAACCACCAGTAGAAAATGGGGTTCCATGTTATTCAAGTACATTTGTTCCATAAATGAGCAGAGTAGATGAGAGTGGATAGGGAGAGAGAAAACAATCAGGATGTGTGCATTGTAGTAGCCCATAGGCCATAGGTTTCACTTCTTTGCACTTGCATCCATTTTCCATTCAGAGAAAGAGAGTAGAGCGACATCACCTTCCAGTTGGGCTTTCTCACGAAATGGTTTCCCATGTTCTATATTTTGTTAATTTATGGGTTTGTGAGTTTTATTTTATTGTTCTCTAATTTCTTCATAATTATAATTTGCATGCATATGAAACAAACGATAATTAATAGATCCAAATATCTAAGGAGAAATTAACCCTCATATTGTAGATTTCTAATTTCTAGGCATAATTTTATTAGATATGTTATGATGAATTATCCAATGTAATATCCAAGGTAGTTTATAGATCATTTATTACTCTAAAATGTATTCTTTGCAATTCAATAGGTATGAGAAAAATTTGGTGTGACAAGAGAAGGTTGTGGTAACTTTCCCAAAATTTATTGATTTTTGGCCTTTCCTAGAGAGCAAACTTGTATGGAATGCCACATGTCCAATATATTGTATATTCCTCTAAATTTTTGAACTAGGATGCTATAGGCCTTCTTCTATCCAAGTCAACTTGTGGAATTTAATTTTGATTTTTAAGGTAGATATGGGTGTTTTACCTAGTACACCTATTTGAGAATATTTTTACGGCTAGTCCAAAACCTTTCATAGGCTATATCTCAATGATTATAGCCGCAAACAAAACTCAAATTTTTTACCACAGATGATAGGTATGTATCATGATACTTATGAAAATTTCATAGTCCAAAGCTTTGGTAAAAATATTTTACAACAAAAATTAAAAAAATATTGCTCTGAGATAATTTCAATATTAGTCATAGGCCTTAACTTCCACATGCAATATCTTACAAAATATAATGAATCAAAACTTGAAATTTTAATAATATGTATTTCTATATGTTGTCTCGGTCTTTCATTAGATTTTACCATTTGAGCCTTTATAGAGAAAAAGTTATAATATAAATGTCAAGATAACTCATTCAAAGCTAATTTCAGGATTAGTCACAAACCCTATCTTCCATATGCTATAACTTTGAAAGTATTATGAAAAATATCTTGAAACTTTAATCACTTATACCCTGATATTTTTCTTTAGTCTCTTTAAAATCCCATTATTTGATACTTATCAAAAGAAAAAGTTATTGTGAAAATTCCAATATGTTTTGATTGGAGGAGCAAAACCCTATGATTGTAGGTTTTGATACTAGATGTTGCGAACCAAATACCTCGATAATGATAAAATTTCAATTAATAATAATGTACTTTGAGGGGGGTACCTCATTTTTGTAATGAATCAATAGACAAGTCAAAATGAGATGCTTTTAAAACTATGTCTCATGGTGTATATACAAGAGACAAGGTACAATCACAATCGAAGGGTATAACCAACCACAACAATATAACAATCAAAATATAACTCACTATCTAGTGACTTATATGGGGATTTATTCTTAACATGGAATTTATCTAGGGTTTGACATGTTGTCATAGCAACAACCATTCCTTTAATAACCACAAAAATTAAGGTATCCAAAACAACAACCCCAACTCATATATGACCCCACAAACCACATTTCCCCTAGTGATTCTTTTGCTACATGCACCCCTTTTAGTGCCATGTTAAACATATTGTTAGGGTCCTATATTAAAGGGATCTCAGTCATTTCAGTCTTTCTATTCATTTGAGGTCAATTCATAAATGTCAGTCTTGATTTCATGAGTATTATGGTCTAAAGGGGTCTGTTGTGAATAAGAGGTATTGATTTGGATTGAGTGTCATGTAAAGTTTTTAAGTCAAAAGGGTATATTTACTAAAATCCAAAGTGTAATGTCATGAAGGATAATCATTAAAAGAGTAATCATAAGGGGTCATTGATCACCATGAAAGAGTATTAAAAGGTCATGTCCTGAAGGATTTTGGTCATCATAAGTTAGTTAGCTAAGTCATGTCAGTTATGGGAATCAATTATGGTCAGTCACGTCATGTTTCCATCATTTCAAAAACACCACTTATCTATTTTTCACATCAAGAAGTGAGTCATCATTGCCCTAAAGAAGATCCTAGAAGTGTATGAAGGTTTTAAATGTGCTTCTTCACCATCATTTCTCTCATTTGAAGCACATCCTTTGCTCTGAAACACTTTAGAGGTTGAGAAAAAGAATGTTGCATATCTGCAAATTAAAATTGTTGCGCAACTAGAGGATGTTACATAACTGAGGGTCTTGTTGCGCATTCAAGAAGTCATCAATCCAGTTGTGATTAAGAACTTTTATCACTTCTCTGAACTTATTCATGTTTTAGAGGACCTAATATACCCTAAAATTTTTATCAGAAGCATTGAGAATCCCTCCAACCATCAAGAACTACAATTGTTGTGTTTTCTGCTACATAACTGAGAATTGCTGCACACTTCAATAAATCGTCAAGCCAGTCACGAGTAAGGGTTTCTCTCGTTTCTCTGAGATTCTTTATGTTTTATGTGCCCTAGTTCATCCTGTCAAACTGAACATAGGCCTTCAGATTCCCTCCAACCATCCTAAGCTATGACTGTTGTGTGATTTACTACACAAAGCTCTTGCTACCTTCCGATGTGTATAAAATCTGTTTTTTTCTGCATACATACCTATTTATTGAATTTTAGTTGAGTAACACTGATAAGATCTTTGTTGTTGCTTCCCAAAGAAACCCTAGTCATTGTTGTTGCACATTTTGTTTACCTACTACGAATCTGCCCTGTCTCCACCGTGCCGCAAAGTTTACCTTTGAAGATTGTAAAGCTTGTACATATAATGATGGATACCCCAAAGATGAAGAAGAAGGTCAAAGGAGGTCTGTGAAGGAAGAACACCAAACATGGTTGTGGTGAAGTAAAATTATAAGTGCGGACACAAACAAATTCCTCTAGCCCGATGATGGGTCTAACCACAATAGATACATTCTATGGAAGATTTCCTTAGGTTAGAACTAATTAAGAGGGCCTACCTCTTGGTATCTTATCTCGTTTGATGATGTCCTTGCTTGCTTGCTCCAAATATCTCTCGCTTCCTTCCTCAAGCACCTGAAACAAGTAAACAACAACAAACAACAACCATGATAATAGACAAATTGTAATTCAACCTACTTAACAAGTCAAGACACATTAAGCCATGAATATGTAAGATGAAAAAACATGTAGGAAATCAATCGATAGTTGCATATATATTGATATCAAAGAGAGATTACAACCATTGTCTTGACGTTGCGGTTCTCCTCTGACAAGACTAGGTTCCCACACACTTTTGCTAGCATTCCATGATGGCCTCAATCAACAATAGTTTTAAGACTCTTTCCTTTAGGCTTCACTCCAAACCAAATCACACTTCTCCCTCACACATCTAGATAGCTACAATTATGAATAACTTGTTGTTTACTCCTAACCAAAATAGCACTAGCGCACTAACATTAACACTTTAACACTAACACTATCTTGTGCTTAGGAAAAAGGGAGGTTTATATAGCATGACTGGATGGGAGATGGATCCTATTTTCATGGAAGAAGGTTTTATCTCTTGAGGTAGTTCCATCCTTATAGGGGAAAGGATCCCAAACTGACATCCTCGACCCCATCCGGCCAAACCATTTACCAGACTTTTGTTACGAAGCTTCTAGAGCTGGAAGCTTCGGCTCTTATTTTAAAAAAATTTCCATAACAGGACCGGCGTGACTGGAACACAGCTCAGTCACTCCGGTTGGTGGTAGGGACAGTGCTAATCTCTGCACATCGACGCGGGGAAGACAAAGGTCATTACCGCCGGTCTTGTAAACTGGTCAAAACATAAGTTTCAGGGGGAATGGTGCAAAAGGGAATTGATATGCTCATGAAGAGGGACATAATGGGGGTTTCTTCATGAAGGGAAAGCATGTAGGGTTCACTGTAGACGTCCTCCAGGATCAAGGAACGGGGAGTACAGGGACAGTGACAAAATTCTGTGTAACAGATGCCCCCTAAAGCGTGAAGACCGAACTAGAGTGAGGGATGAAACACTTTATAAATCAGTGCTGGGAACTATGGTCTGTCATTGAAAAACCTGCAAGCAAGTACAGATACATATACATAACTGAAAAATTTGTCAAATGATACATGAATTGTGGCATGGACACTGCCATCCAGAGAATGATCATGTAAATGGATCCAGGTATGGGTTCAACCATCTGTCAAAGAGGATCATAATGAAACCAAGGTATGGTCGCAGCCATCCAATAACGAGAAGGATCACATATGATAACTCATGGTCTGGTCGCAGCCATCCATCTGAAAGAGACATGCATATCAACACAACCATATCACATCACTTCGCAACCTAGACTTTTGTGATCTGAGTCCAGGGTCTTGCGCTCCAACATGAATCCATCAAAGTACAAATTCTAACATGTGAATAGATGTGTTGACATCGAACATGCTAGAAAGTCGCTTGATTACCAGTTAATGATGTAAACTATTAACAAGCGCATGAGAAACCACCAATAATAATAATGGTCCTCAAGGTACTATCAGCACAATTCATAGAATGTGAATAGTGGAACTGAAGTCGAACACCAGTGAAATCACTCGATCGAAAGCCAATGATGTGCACTCGTCGTCTAGTGCGAAGAACTTGCCATTAGGGCATGCAAGCTCTAAGGTACTAGAAGGGAGTCTCTCAGTCAACTTCTCAGATAATGAGTTGAAGTCGACAGGAAGTGACTGTGTTGAAGGAGGACCATAATGTATCCCACATCATTGACGTGAGACAAAAGGATGCAAAATGATTTTTGGTGATATAGAGAATCAGAGGTAAGTGTAACTGCAAAAGGACAACTCTAGAACACATCGACGACACAATTGGAAGTTTGGTAGCTTTTGGATCCATAGGATCAGTGGTCATGATGATGTGGCAGAGATCAGATGGAAGGAAAAAATGAATAGCCCAACGCAGGAAGGTCAACGATACAAAGGAAGATATCCCAACCTGACACGAAGCGGAAAGTGTCACGTTCAAGAGTGAGTTGTTGACACAACTAATTAGATTTACAAATTTTCCCCCACCATTTCTGGCAGGTACCCCAATTATTTTTAAATCACAAGCTTCGAGGGGATAGCATATGCTTGCACTGTAAGTTCGTCCTTCAGACGAATCTGACCTAGTAAGTGTTAACGAGCCCTAGGAAGGAGAAGCTCATGTTCGTTATGATGACAAATCCGATGTCGTTTAATATTTTAACGAGTCCAACAAATGTCTAATTTAGTATCTTTTTCATGTTTAGAGAGTTTGAAAAAGACACAAAAAAGAAAACTCCACATGGTCCCTTTTCGTACGTTTGTGCCTCTCAAGTCTGAAAAGGTAGAAAACGATACTTGAGAGAACCGCTTGACCATTTCAGTCAAGGAGTACCTTTTCCGTAAATAGTTCCCCCAGCCCAAAAAAGAGGTAAACTTGTACTGGGTGCACAATGTTTCGCATTCGTTAACGAGTTCGAAACAACAAGGTCTCGGCTATCTTTTCGCGTTTAAAGAGTCGGTAAAGAGCTTGAAAGCAGACCCCCCATTTGTATTTTCTTTTGACAAGTCAAAAAGGGAACAATACTTGGCATCTTTTCATTTTTTACGAGTCAGAAAAGAGCTTAAAAGTGACTCATCCTAAAGGAACGAGTGGTATAAAGGGTAGCAACTGGTTCTGGCAATGATGGAACTACTCAAAACATGTAATGGTCAAGAGGCTGGCAAATAAAACCACTCATCGTTGCGGTCCCTTAGGAAAGGAAAAGCAACCAAGTGAAAGCATATGATCGGCCAAAGAGATGGTGGCAATGGAGTGAAACAACCAAGGCTCATCTAGCAGAAAGTAGATGATAAAAAAGGCAATCACGAAATGTAAGTTGGGCATGGGTTCATTTTTACACAAGCTTGAACCATGGAGAACTCTGCTCGGATTAGGTTTCATATTTACACAAGCTTACAATGAAAAACTATGCTTGCTATAAGTTTGCATGCCCCTAGCATAATGATTGAATTAAGGTACATGCCCCCCAAGCTTCATTTCAGTCAACTAGGTGGATGGAATGAAGGTTCACTTTCGAGATCTTGGAAAGACTCGACCGGGATTTTAAGAAATTGAATCGATTTGGAAAAGGGAGTTGTGGCATTTTTTAATGAGGTTGACACAGTAAAAGAACTATCCTCAGACATCTGTTTCAAATTTTAATGAGGTTGATACAGGACCAGGAACTATCCTCAAGACCCTTGTTTCATTTTTTAACGAGCTTGACACAAGACAAAGAACCATGCTCATACATGTATTCATGGACCATACGATAACATGGTTCCCAAGAGGTCTTCACTAGACGGAAGGACCATGCTCCAGGAGGAATACATGTCATTTGGTACCAAAGACAGATCGGGTTCCAATGCCCCCAGTACATGATGTACTATACCATCTGTGTGATCATCAACAGATGTGGAGACGGAACAGGTAGCCACACAATTAACCTATGGTGGGAAAGGTACTTCTTGCAAACAAGAGCCGATCAGGGACGATGGTTGCAAAGGAGGTGCCTAGTGACCAATGAACGACAGTTAATCAATAATCGTAGTTCTCCCTTCGTGCGGAAAACAAACCACACGGAAAAGTGAAGAAACAAGAGCTCCCATGACATAAACATAGTCGTGTCCAAGGAGAAGATTGAAATCTAAGGGACCTTGGACTACATCATGTCTATATAGACGGTCTTTCCTCCCAAAGAAATAGGGAACTTCGAAAGGACCCCCAAGGGTTGACTAGTTCCTCTGTTGAAAGCCAATAGATTCTGAGTGACAGGCATAAGATGTGGGGAGCCCAAATCTTTCCAAGTAGTAGAAGACATGATGCTAATAGATGCGCCTTCATCTAATATAGTGCCATGTACTACCATATTATAGGATTGTACTGTGATCTGGAAAGGCACATAAGATGGGAGGTGGAAGGCAGTCAATTGACTCCAATCAAAAGAAACGACAGAACTACTTCGTGAGGGTATCATATGATTGCCCCCATGCCCTGCAGGAATAGGAGAAGGACTCTCCTGAATAACTAGGATGGGAGGGTCACTCTTCGATTCATGAGAATGTAAGGAGATGAGAAGAACATAAGTAGTATGGTCACCATGCTCTCCCAGAACAGAGTGAGAAACTGGTGGTATAAACAAGTTGACACTCTTTTCAACCAAGGGTTGGTTAGGAACAGACACAAGAGAGTCTCACTCAGGAAGAGCAAGATGGACAAGAGATGAATCTAAGTCAATCTCTTTATGAACTGGGAGAGGGTCAGAAGAAAGCCTCTGATAACCAACAGGAAGTTGGGGTTGAGGAACTGCAAGGTCTTCCAAAACTTTGGATGTTATATCCATAAGAGGACAAAGGTGAAGAAGTTTCTCTCCTTCACATAACCTACAAGGGAATCTAATATTCCCTTTCTTCTTACCATCGCTAACTGAGGGTGCATCATCAACATGATCTCTAGAGGTCGATGGGGATGGTCGGTTCAGGTTTTGAGACCATACCTCTAAGACTCTGGGAATGTCAAGACAATCTTGAAGGAGATGGTCACCTTTACACAACTTGTAAAGGAATTTTACCTTCTGTGAAGGGTCAGAGGGTTCATCGATGGGGGGTGAATTTAGAGTAATAGCTGCATGGTTGGCCTCTCGCTTATTTGAATTCTTCTTCTTCATCTTCTTCTTCTTCTTCTTAACCTCCTGGTTACTGGATTTCAAATTTTCACCAAGCAAAGTAGAAGAGGAGGGTGAAGAAATGGTAGAAGAAGTGAGGGGTCAACCTTAGAATCATCGTGATGTGATTCAAATGAAGGAGATGGTGGGGCAGCAATTGGGACACTTGGGACCACTGAGGTCGAAAATAACCAGACAGGTAAACCAATGGTTACCCAAGGGAGGGACAACGTTGCCATATAAGGAGCACTAGCGTTTCCAAAAGAAGCAGAAGGACCAAGATTCCCATCCAAGGGGGATCCTTGACTAGTGGACTCTAGAAATGTTGCCATTGGAATCGACCCTAAAGAATCACTAAGGAAGATAACTTTAACCAGGAATATTTCATGGGTAGTTAATTTTAAGACGCTGAAACAAAACTTTGCCTTTTCATATTTTAAGAGTCGAGAAAATGATGAAAGGTGACTCTAGTCGCTTTCAGAATTAACGAGCTCGAAAGGGCAAGTGCTCGAATGATATTTTAAGTTTAAAGAGTTAAAAAGATCAAATGACTACTCAGGGTACTCTAGGCATAAAGGATTACCAGGTAACCGTGAACTGCAGAATACCTCCCGGCGAACCGAGAAGTACGGGCAAGCAATCTCATCGAATGTTGTGTTCGGTGTATCACATTTACAAGGCGACAGACCTGGCTTCCAACAGATAAAGGATTGCAGACCTAGTGGGGTATCCCTTTATATACACGATGGTACAAGGAGCACAAGTCCCTAATAGCACTGTCTAGTGCCGAAGCGAACAACAGTTGCTAGGTTTTAAGATGTCGGAACACGTCTCTAGCCTAGACCACTAAATGTGAGCATTAAGTCTCAATGCTTCCTTAGGTTAATTCAATAAATTTTAACGGTTGATCTTGATTTAGGTTTCAATTACAAGGCCCTACCACTGTCATCTGAAAAAACTCCTACATGCAGCTATATGAGAAAAAATATCTTTGTCTTCGATGAAAGTTATCACTAATTGAGAAATAGGGAACACATAATCAATGCAACAATGAAAGAATGAAATCTTTCTCTAATAAATCTCCTAAATGCACTTAATCTTCCTATAACAACATAAGAAGTTTCATTTAATTTCCAATGCTTATGATGATGCAATTATAGCTTCTCAATAACGCTACTAATGCAATATTTTCACTTAAGTAAACTAGAATGATGTTCTCCTTTTCATAAAATGCAAAATGAATCTATCACATAAAGCACCTTAAATGAAAATTTTCACAATTCTGAACAAAAAACATCAATCAAATCCAAAGCATTACAAATGAAACTAAAAGCAACTTCTTCCCTAAATCGAACAAACCAAACACATAAATTCTTCAATTGACAAACCAAGCAATGTAATCTATGCTTGGAAAGAGAAAAGAGACACTCAAAATAAGAGAACAAATGAGACTCTTTCACTCATTCAATTGAAAACAAAGCATCCTAGTCACTTCTGGGCAAAAGAAGAGAGTCTGAGGGTCAAGACACACTGGCACTGGAAGGGGAGAAATTCTGATTTTTGTTAACTTAGAGACTAGAGCGACTTTTGGGCCAAAAGTAGCACTGATCAGAACGACCGACACTACTTTCAGGCTAAAACTAACGTTGAAGGGCCCGATCGATGCGACTGTTTGGCCAAAAATAGTGTTGATCGAGGGATTCAAAGAAAAAAAAAGAACTTCACACAGGGCCAAACTTAACACATCATAGGGTGGGCTAAACCAAGCTAAATGAAGCTCTCTAGTTAGGGAGAACACGATCTAAAAGGCTTACAGGGTCGAAATCATGAGAGCAAAACACACTGGCCAAGATTTGGGGCAAACCCTAATCTTCACTTCAGGAATCGACATGACTGCCTAACTGACAAAAAGTGCCAGAAGGAAGTCGGCACGACTGTTGTCAGCATATCATGTTTATCGTCGCGACTGTCAGCGAATTAAGCGTGCTGAGCGAGGAAGCCAAGAAAAAAAAAAAAAAAAAATTAAAACCTGGGACCATATTTGCTACTATGAATTTCAAACACGGGCTAGTAAGTAGGAGAAAAGAAACGGAACCAAAGGGAAAAAGTGGAACTAGAGAGGTTCACACAAAATCAACAAATCTAAGAAAAACAAAAGGATGGGTTCCCCAATATGGTCGCCAATTTGTGGTGAAGTAAAATTATAAGTGTGGACACAAACAAATTCCTCTAGCCTAATGATGGGTCTAGCCACAACAGATACATTCTATAGAAAGTTTCCTTAGGTTAGAACCAATTAAGAGGGCCTACCTCTTAGTACGCTTATCTCGTTTGATGATGTCCTTGCTTTCTTGCTCCAGCTATCTCTCACTTCCTTCTTCAAGCACATGAAACAAGTAAACAACAGCAAACAACAACCATGACAATAGACAAATTGTAATTCAACCTACTTAACAAGTCAAGAAACATTAACCATGAATATGTAAGATGACAAAACATGTAGGAAATCAATCGATAGTTGCATATATATTGATATCAAAGAGATATTACAACCATTGTCTTGACATTGCGGTTCTCCTCTGACAAGACCAGGTTCCCACACACTTCTGCTAGTATTCGATGATGGCCTCAATCAACAATAGTTTTAAGACTCTTCCCTTTAGGCTTCACTCCAAACCAAATCACACTTCTCCCTCACACAACTAGATAGCTACAATTATGAATAGCTTGTTGTTTACTCCTAACCAAAATAACACTAGCACACCAACATTAACACTTTAACACTAACACTAGCTAATGCTTGGGAAAAAGGGAGGTTTATATAGCATGAATGCATGGGAGATGGATCCTCTTTTCACGGGAGAAGGTCTTATCTCTTGAGGTAGTTCCATCCTTATAGGGGAAAGGAGCCCAAGTTGACATCCTTGACCCCATCCGGCCAAACCATTTACCAAACTTTCATTATGAAGCTTCTAGAGCTGGGAGCTTCATCTCTTAATTTAAAAAACTTTCCACAACAAGACCGATGTGACTGGAACACATCTTAGTCACTCTGGTCAGCACTAGGGATAGTGCTAATCTCTGCACATCGGTGGGGGGAAGACAAAAGTCATTAGCATCGGGCTTTTAAACTGGGCAAAACAGAAGTTTCAAGGGAAATGGTGCTAAAGGGAATTGATCTGCTCATGAAGAGGGACACAATGTGGGTTTCTTCATGAAGGGAAAGCATGTAGGGTTCACTGTAGAGGTCCTCTAGGATCAAGGAACGGGGAGTACAGGGATAGTGACAAAATGTTGTGTAATAATGGTCAAATTTTGAGAACGCCACAAGTGTTGCACAAGTCTGTTGCACGTTTTATGCACAATTATGTTACGCGTTTGCTGTAGAAGGGAGTTAGATCATCAGGGGGAGTGGACTCTATTTAAAAGTTGTTTTAGGAGTTCACAACAATCTCAAACACATTTCAAGCCAACCCATCAATTTCATTTTCTCAGAGAAAGGTTGTCAGTATACAGAACTTGGAACGCTGCACAAGTTGCAGTGAAACTGTCAGAAGCATTAGGGTTTAATTAAAAATCAAATTTTCTGGCATTATTTTTGCATGTGGGAACTTAAGAGAGGTTTACAAGGGTGTAAACATCATCAATCATCCATTTTTGCTCAGCCAAAGTTTAAGCATGTGATTAAAGCCATGCAAATACAACTCACTCCGCAAGTGCGCTGCACAAACATATTTTCACCATACATCTTAAACCTTGAACCCATTTTCCTTGAAATTTTTACTATAGATTCATGGGGGTGAGATGAATAAAATCAATTAATTTCAGCCCAAAATGCTTCATTGTTTTCGAGAAATAAGCTACTATCACCTACTACCATTGTTGGATTTTCTCAACATCCGTGAGCCAGATTTGGCTCAAAAGCTTTTTGGAGATGAGGCATGATGATAGTAACTTGTTGTCAAAATGCCAACTCCATTGGGCTCACCGTTTCAGAAATATTTGAAAAATATAGTATGTTGCGCAAGTTGTTGCTAAACTGGCAGATATGTTGCATTCCTAGACAGCCAACCTTTTGACCAATGAATTTGACTCCAAAAATTTTGCTGATGGTTTTTATGACTATGACACTTGTTCTTACCAATTTAGACAAAATCATGAATCATCTTTTGGGATTGATTTAATTCATTTTGTTAAAAAAATCCCATGTAATTAATGAGTCAAAACAATTTTCTATTTTTTAGGGAAGTAGTTTGTTATCATTTCTATTTTGATGTAGTCAATTTTATCTATTGGGGGAATAGGTGGATTTCGACCCCCTTTGACTTAGGAAGAGTATATTGTATATAATTCGTGAATATGAATGTAGAGGGGCTTGGATTCAGGAGTGAATAGAGTGTATCTTTTGAAAACTTTGTAAACAATGGAGAAAGTTTTTAAATGGTGATCAATACATCAATACAGAGACAAGTTTGTTCTAGGATTCTTGAGTCAGACATAATGGTGATGTGCCTCTCTTTGTGATTTGTCTTCCCTTCTAGTTTTCACATGTACTTTACTTCTTAATTGTTTGAAAGAAAATTATGATGCAAAATTTACATTGGTACTCTACTCAGGCTTGTCAAACAATTTCAATGTTTTTCTACAATTCATTGATACATGCTTTATATTGAATGGATCTTTACTCTCATTTCATCCCAGCAACACTACAACAAATTTTGTAGATCCAGGAGTCTGCCTACCTCACCCTCGTTCAATATTCTCTATTGATTGTGATTGGTCACTGAAAATTATTTTGACTCCATGCCTAATGGATCTCTTTTACACAATATAGCCACAAATTAAAAAGAAAATTCATTTGGATGATCTGCATAACTAGCCTAAGATAAAAAAAAAAAAATCATTCAGTCATTTAATTGACTGAGAAAACCCTAGTGAGAAATCCCTCTCCAAGGCTAGAAGGGATATATTCTAGCCTAATATTGGTGTGTGGTTGCCTTTAGGTTTCCTTCCTACAACCAAGGAAATTATGGAGTGATAAAATTTTGGCATCATTGCTAGGGAGCGAAAGATTCCATCTTCCCCAGGAAAGGTCATCAAAGTTTCAGATCTGACTGTTGATGGTGGACAACAGTCAGACACATGAAGGTTGTATCATTCACCTATCGACTCCAATCAAATTTCAACCTGATCCAAAGACTCCACTGGCAGCAAGATCTGGAAATTAGGGTTTTACTATCGACTCTATTGGCTCAATATGGATCACAGATCTGTAAGGTATGCTCCTATGCATCACTTTCATATTCCAAGATTTCCAAATCACATGCCTTGTGTAGATTGGTAGACTTATTTACCAAGATTTAAAGATCGGGTAGGAGATGATGGTGCTCTTCACTTGGTTAAATTTCACATGCATGTGTGTAGACTTAAGGTTCAATACCATGAAGACCGCCTGTGTTATGCTTCTTAACCTGCAAAAGATACCCAAATACAGAATATGCGAAGAAAAGAGACCGAGAACACAGAATGGCAATGACTTTATTATTCAGAGAGAAATGTTCACTTGCCTCTTCGAGGGGGCAACCTCCAATAGAGCAGAGCTCGATTACAAAAATAAGACACGATGCTCCTCGCAGGGAGTTACTATCCTTTATATATGACTCCTACGAGTAATACCATGGGTCAATACCGCTTATTACTAATACCATCTATCTAATACTACGGCCCATTTGCAACTAACTGTGGTTCCTTTATTAATTGCGGATTAACCACTTACAATTATTAATATGGGCTTTATTGACTCTTAACTATGACGTGGTCCCATTACATAGATAAGGGGGTTAGGGTGGGACCCTAACATGCCCACCCCCTTAAGACTAGCCTTGTCCTCAAGGCTGAAGCTGCGGAAACTGCTGTAGAATAGTGGCTGGCTCCCAAGTTGCATCTTCTGGAGAGGTGTCTTTCCATTTGACTAGGAATTCCTTGATCATGCGGCCGCGCAGTTGCTTGACTCGTGTGTCGAGGACCTGTTCCGGTTGAAGCCAGATGGATCCTTCTTCGTCCAATTCCGGTAGACTCGTCTGAATTCTCCAATTATTCCCAATCACTTTCTTGAGGCATGAAACATGAAAAACTGGATGGATTTTTGTAGTAGGTGGCAGATCCAACTTGTAGGCCACTTCTCCAATGCGTTGAAGTACTTGATATGGTCCGTAGAATTTGGGAGATAGTTTTTGACATCCTTTGTCTTTGAGTGATGTTTGCTTATATGGTTGGAGCCGTAAAAAGACCTGATCCCCTTCTTGAAATTGGCACTCTAAGCGATGCTGGTCTACCTGTTGCTTCATGCGGTTCTAAGCTTGGTGAAGATTCTCGCGAAGATGGGCGATCATAGTTGCACGGTGTTGTAGGCGTTGATCCACTGCTTGGACTTTTGAGCAGCCCTTGAGATATGAAGTAGGTGAAGGCGGGAGTTGACCATATACTGCTTCATATGGAGTCATTTTGGTGGTGGCATGATAGTTGGTGTTATACCACCATTCTTCCAGAGGTAGCCATTGTACCCAAAGGTGTTGTTTTTCTGAAGTAAAACACCTAAGGTAGGTTTCCAGACATTTGTTGACTGCTTCAGTTTGACCATCTATTTGCGGATGGTAGGAAGTACTGAGTTTTAGTTGTGTGCCTTGTATTCTGAAGAGTTCCTGCCAAAAATTGCTGGTGAATATCAGGTCGCGGTCGGACACAATAGAAATGGGCATGCCATGCAATTTGAAGATCTGATCCACGAAAGTTTGAGCAACCAAGGTGGGTGTAAACGGGTGGGTGAGAGCACAGAAATGAGCATACTTTGACAATCGGTCCACAACCACCATGATGACTGACTTGTTCCCTGACTTTGGAAGACCTGAAATGAAATCCATAGAAACTTCGGTCCAAATGGATGCCGGAATGGGCAATGGTTGTAAGGTGCCTGGTGTGTTGACTGTTTCCCCTTTGTGGCATTGACAGACCTCGCATTCGGTTACGAAGGTAAGGATGTCCTTTCATGCCTGTCCAGAAAAATGATCTTCTGGTGCGAGCATACGTCTTCTGAAAGCCCGAATGTCCTGCAATGGGAGATGAGTGCATCTCTACCAAAATGTGACTTTTGAAGGTGGATGTTTGTGATATTACGACTCTGTCCTTGTAGCGAAGAATATCATCCTACCACGAGTAGCCCTTTGTGGAATTTGGGTCGGCCTGTAATTGAGAAATGAGTTGGGAGAACTCGGGGTGTGAAAACCATTCTCTGCGCGCTTCTTCAATCCATTCTGGAATGGGGAGGGAAATAGCTAGCAGGGTACTTTCCTCCTCAAATTGGCGAGATAATGCATCTGCTAAACTATTGTCTTTCCCTTTCTTGTATATGATCTCATAATCATATCCCAGAATTTTGGCTAGCCATTTATTTTGTTATGGGGAGGAGAGGCGTTGCTCCAAAAATATCTAAGACTGTGATGATCTGTGCAGATTTGGAAATGTCGCCCCAATAAATAAGGTCGCCAGGTGTCAACTGCATGTAAGATGGCCATCATTTCCTTCTCGTATTTAGATTGGCCCTGATTCTTCCCACTGAGTTGCTGGCTTGTG